>SJYC01066033.1:0-11437 GCA_006408675.1 Madoqua kirkii | reverse complement strand
GATTTCCTTTGGGATTGACTGGTTTGATCTCCTTGCTGTCCAAGGGGCCCTCAAGAGTCTTTTCCAGCACCACAATTTGAAAGCATCAATTCTTTGGCACTCAGCCTTCTTCAAGGTCCAACTCTCACGTCTGTATGTGACTACTGGAAAAACCATAGCTTTGAATATGTATGGACTTTTGTCAGCAAAGTGATGTCTCTGCTTTTCAGAATGCTGTCTAGATTTGTCATAGCATGCCAGTGAGAATATTTTGTTTTGTTGAACTACATGGTAAACCAGAAATGATGTGGGTAAACTAACTGATAGCCATCCATTGAAGACAACCAGGCTTTCAGATGGTCTCCAGGTTTTCCATCATAAGCATAGTGCTAGAAAACTGGGAGGGATGAGATCGGAGGCTAAAAGGATTTTTATGGTTCTGACAGCATTGCTTTCCTACTTAAGTTTTACAACATAATTGCTCAAAGAACTTGGCCAGTTAATGCATATATATTTAGGTCAGTGCCTTCCTTTACATCATTGCAATCTCCTGATTTTTTTTTTCAAAACTTTATGTGAGAGAAAGCAGGAGAAAAAAGGACATTAGAAGTATATAAAATATGGAAAACATTAAGGAGCTGTTCAAGAATATACACCTTAAAAACCACAACTGCAAACTGCAAAGATAAATGTTCAGCCACGTGAACTATGGGTAACGTGCTCACCCGTGTGTATTGTGAGTCTGCGTGTTGTGGGTGTGTGAGTGGCTGCAGAACTCTATTTCTGGAGCCTGACTGTAAGGGCAACACAGTGGGCATGTGCTCCTGGAGCAACATCAAACAAACGGGCAGCCCTCCCCAGCCCAGGTCGGGGGCCAATGGTGACATGTATGTGAGGGAGGTGCCTCCACATGCCTCTTCCCATCTGCTTCCTGGGCTTTGTGAACAGAATGGAACGCTGAGAGGCACGGCAAAGCCAGGGCCACTGCTGTCAGTTGGCCCAAGGTCACCTGCTCTCGCGGTGTTTGCACAACCCAGGTCATCTACACTTTGACAAGAGCAGCCGCTCTGGCCAGCCCACTATGGGAGCTGCACACTCACTATTCTCAAGAGTCTGTCCTCAGTAAAGCAGCGAGGCCATGAAAAGATGGAGACGGTTGAGAAGCCGTAAACCGGAGTGTCAGGAACAGCTAGCAGGCAACGAGGGTCTCCTCTCTCTTGGCTGCAGGGAGCCTCCCACCTGTGGAGGGAGCTTGCCTGCGCTCCCCTTCTGGGTCTCTCCTGGTGCCATCTGCCATCTGTCACGCGGAGTATTCTGGGAGAGGCCTCCTGTCCCTGTAACCTGCAGAGGAATGACAGATGAGTGAGGGGGCGGGGCGCACACACACCCCCCACTGAGTGGGCTCCTGTGACTGCAAGGGGAGCCAGGCTCACTGCTCTTGCAGCAGTGTGCTTTAGGAAGAATACGCTTCCGGCACCAAGAGTCGGGGGCTTCTATCTTCTCCCCTGTTTCTGTTCATCTTCTATCTTTTTTCCACACCTGCCAGGCTCCTCTGTCCCTGGGATTTCCAAGGAAAGAATACTGGAGTGGGTTGCCATTTCGTCCTCCAGGGGATCTTCCCCACCCAGGGATCAAACCCAGGTCTACCCGCATTGCAACTGGATTCTTTACTGACTGAGCCACCAGGGAAACTCCCGTACACACCTACCCACACACATATATAGTTGTTGTTGGTAAAAGGGCAAACTCTTACTCCTAAAAAAAAAAGAAAAAACAGAAGTAAAGGTGGGGGAGAATTTGACTACAAAACAACAGCACAGGGGAATTATTTGGGGTGAGAGGACTGTTCTGTACTCTGACTGTTGTGATAGCTACATGCCTTATGTGTGTATCAAAACTCACCGAACTCTATGCCCCAAAAATGACACCCACTGTTTATAAAGTAAATTTATAAAAATTTTCAGACACATCACTAGCTCTTGTAGCTCTCTTTATGAAAATAATAATCATGTAAATTATAGGGACAGGCAAATGTTTATTTTCTAAACAATGTTTATTGGCATATATTTGCTTTACAGTACTGCATTAGATTCTGCTGTACAGCAAAGCGAATCAGCTATACGTATACCTATATCTCCTCCGTTTTGGATGACCTGCCTATTTAGGTTACCACAGAGCACTGAGGGGCACTCCCTCTGATAAATAGTAGGTTCTCCTTAGTTATCTGTCCTGTCCATAGTAACAATAGTAAATATACACCACTCCCGATCTCCCAATTTACTCCACCCCTCCTTTCCCCCTTGGTGTCCAAAAGGAAAACATTTGTTTAAATGCACTAAATTGTGCCAGTCTATACAGTATGGTAATCCTCAGTCACATGCAGCTGTAGAACACTTGAAACAGGCCATCTAGTTATGTGCTATGAGGTGTGTCAAGTACACACCACCTCTTGAAGACTTCATACCAAAAAAATGCAAGGTAGCTCATGAATAATTTTGCATACTGATTACATGCTAAGGTGGTAATATTCTGGATATTTATAAGCAAATGAAATGATTATTAAAATTAATTTCATCCATTTATTTGTACTTTTTAAAATAGAACTACTGAGAAATTTAAAATTACATCGTGTTCTCGTGTTTCTGCTGGACAGTGCTAACTGGCACTGAGTACAAGGTACAAGTAGATGTATCCTGGAATCAGCAATTTATTTGAAAACCCCCTTAGCAGCACCCCTCCCAACCCTAATTTCATCATTACCCAAAGCTTTGTTTTTAGTCACCAGCTATTTCTCTCCCGTGTTCCATTTCTTATTGGAACTGAGACTTGCAGCATAATCTTTAATCAAATGATTCCTAAGTTGATGTCTCTAGCCCAGCACCTGTTGCAACCAGTGGTTCTCTAGCCAGGGCCGTGGCCCCACCCCCCAATGGGACAGTGCTGTGATACTGTTGTCATCAAGTGGACAGGCGTCAGAGACAGTGAGAGACATCCCACATGCACAGGCCAGCCTCCACAGGGAAGAACTAGCCGCCTCAAGATGTTAATACTGCTGAGAAATCCTTATAAATCTTGTCAATCTGCTAACCGATATAACAACTATTTATTGGTAACCTATCATGTATCATTCACTGTGCTAAGAATTTTGAAAAGATAAAGTGCAAAGGATAAAGTAGTATCTACAAAAATAAAATGAATATCCTGCATGTACCATATTTACAGAGATAAAACATTTGTTTGAAACAGAACAGTTAATCAATAATGTCATAATAGGATGATGTAATGAGACAGTGATAAGTGAAAATATGGATGACTTCTCACCTGTGTTCTTTTATGTTTTGGGTTAGAAAATTGAGAGCTAATCCTGACAACAGATATTGGCAACATCCGTTGGGTCACAGAAAAAGCAAGAGAGTTCCAGCAAAACATCTACTTCTGCTTTACTGATTACACCAAAGCCTTTGACTGTGTGGATAATGACAAGCTTTGGAAAATTCTTCAAGATATGGGCATACCAGACCACCTTACCTGCCTCCTGAGAAATCTATATGCAGGTCAAGAAGCAACAGTTAGAACCAGACATGGAACAGTGGACTGGTTCCAAATTGGGAAAGGAGTATGTCAAGGCTGTATATTGTCACCCTGCTTGTCTAACTTATATGCAGAGTACATCATGTGAAATGCTGGGCTAGATGAAGCACAAGCTGGAATCAAGATTACCAGGAGAAATATCAGTAACTTCAGACATGCAGATGACACCACCCTTATGGCAGAAAGTGAAGAGGAACTAAAAAGCCTCTTGTTGAAAGTGAAAGAGGAAAGTGAAAAAGCTGGCTTAAAACTCAACATTCAAAAAACTAAGATCATGGCATCTGGTCCCATCACTTCATGGCAAATAGATGGGGAAACAATGGAAACAGTGACAGACTTTACTTTCTTGAGCTCCAAAATCACGGCAGATGGTGACTGCAGTCATGAGATTAAAAGATGCTTGTTCCTTGGGGAAAAAAAAAGCTATGACCAACCTAGACAGCATATTAAAAAGCAGATATGTTACTTTGCTGACAAGGTCCATCTATTCAAAGGTATGGTGTTTCCAGTAGTCATATATGGATATGAGATTTGAATCATAAAGAAGGCTGAGCACTGAAGAATTGATGCTTTTGCACTTGGTGTTGGAGAAGACTCTTGATAGTCCCTTGGACTGCAAGGAGATCCAACCAGTCCATCCTAAAGGAAATCAGTCCTGAATATTCATTGGAAGGACTGATGCTGAAGCTGAAGCTCCAATATTTTGGCCACCTGATGTGAAGAACTGACTCATTGGAAAAGACCTTGATGCTGGGAAAGATTGAAGGCGGGAGGAGAAGGGGACAATAGAGGATGAGATGGTTGGATGGCATCACCAACTCAATGGACATGAGTTTGAGCAAACTCTGGGAGTTGATGGACAGGGAAGCCTGGTGTGCTGCAGTCCATGGGGTCGCAGAGTCAGACACAACTGAGCGACTGAACTGAACTGAACCTTGACAATCTCCCCTAACTTCTCTATTGCTTATTAAGATTCTTTAAAATTCCTCTAATTTACTCAACATAAATAATTTTACTTTTTTTCTTTACTAACTGTGGGTAAGCAATTTTAGGGGCATATCAAAGCATTAAAAGTATAAATATACAATTCGGCCGTAAAAAAAGAATAAAATTGTGAAATTTTCAGAAACGTGGATAGACCAGAGACTATCATACAGAATGAGGTAAGTCAGAAAAACAAAATATTCTATGATATCACCTATATGTTGCATCTAGAAAATGATACAGATGCAGTTATTTGCAAGGCAGAGATACAGACACGGATGTATAGAACAGACAAATGGCTACCAGGATAGACAGGAGGGGTAGGATGAACTGGGAGATTGGGGTTGACATATATATACTGCTATGTATAAAATAGATAACTAATGAGAACCTACTGTATAGCCCAGGAAACTCTGCTTAAGGCTCTGCAGTGATCTGAATGGGAAGGAAATCCACAAAAAGAGGGGATATATGCATACATATAGCTGATTCACTTTGCTGCATAGAAACCTAAACTGCTGTGTAGAAACTAACACAACATTATAAAGCAACTGTTGCTGTTTAGTCGCAAAGGCATATCCGACTCTTTTGCGACTCTATGGACTGTATCTTACCAGGTTCCTCTGTCCGTGGGGCTTCCCAGGCAGAATACTCAGGTGGGTTGTCATTTCCTTCTCCAGGGGATCTTTTCGACCCAGGGATCGAACTCATGTCTCCTGGGTCTCATACCTTGGCAGGCAGATTCTTTACCACTGAGCCGCCAGGGAAGCCCTGTAAAGCAACTATATGCCAATAAAAATTAATTTAAAAGTACAAATATATAATATGTTCCCAACATGTAATCTAGCAGAAGAGGAACATGGGCTCTTGAAATCACGCTGGTGGTACAGAAGAAGCACATTAACAATAGAGACAAATGTTATAGAAATTCTGAGAGAAATCGGATAAATTAAAAAAAAAAAAAAGGAAGCTGTGAGCAATTTGCTTGTTACTCTAGTGTGCTTGTGCCTATATTACTAAAATAGATTCCTCTACTTCCTGCTTTAAACCCCTAGATGTCCTTTTAAGTTTCTGAAAATATTTCTTTTATCCCTATATTTCTCCTGCTCCAATGTCTATTGGAGAAGGAAATGGCTACCCATTCCAGTATTCTTGCCTGGAAAATCCCATGGACAGAGTAGCCTGGCAGGCTACATTCCATGGGGTCACAAACAGTTGGACACAACTGAGCAACTAAATGGCCATTGTCTATAATGACTGTTTCTAGCATAAATTATTAAATACTCCAACTCCTCTTCCCACCTTTGAAGGCTTTTTACTGTTTGACCCAATCCGACCTTTATTTCTAACTATCCTCCAGAGTACTAACAGGTGGGCCCATTCATAAGCCCCACCTGTGTAATTTTACAGGGCTGTCCTCCTCTGTGCCTTTGCTGATATCAATTCAAGCCATGTTTCTGGGTCCATCTCAATCTCCTTGAAGCCTTTCTTATCCCTCCAAGGCACATTCTTTCCCTTCTTTGAATTCCTTTGCTTCTTAACAGGCACCATCCAACACCAAACATTCTTATTCTCTGGGAAGAAAGAAGCCAAGTTGAAGTGGTCTTTTAACACCTGAATTCACCTAAAAAAGTCCTTGGAAGATAGTCAAGGGCTATGTGCTGCTCAAAGAAAGAATTGCTGATGCTGTGTTTTTGGAGAAATAGAACTATGATTCTTCTTTTTAAAAACAAAATTATGTAACTGATAGCTTTAAGCAAGCAGATCAAATATCCCTTCCACGTAAATGTTACATTTCAAAGCAATTAACTTCAAGATTACACACATGTTCTAATTTTAAAACGTTTCTGATACTCCTTTCTGAGAATTTCTTTGAAAGCCTGTGGCACATCCTTTTAATATATTCAGAGCTCACAAATTTTAATTCTGTGAAGGTGAACTTGACTTTTTAAAAGTGACATTTGGAGCCATGTCAGGGGATTAAGATGGGTGAAGTTGGGTAAGTCTCATAAATGGTTTTAAAAAGAGGTGCAAGTAGAATGAAGAGACTCACTTTCCTATTGATTTTAAACTATTTTTGAAGGTAGTTTTAAATAAATGTCAGAGCTCTGATTCCTGGTGGGAAGAGCCCCATCCTACACGTCCAGGGCTCACGAACACACATTAATTGACTAAGGCAAGGTTTCTATGGGACTCTTCACCCACCTCATTTGCCGCTTTGTGCTACTCTTCACTTCACTCCAACTGTCCTTTGCCGATAAAGCACACCCTCAGGCGAGAAAAATGTGTGATTTACAACACCCATGAGGCCTTGCTAATTCTAGGGCAGCCATGATAATTGACTGAATGGGTGGGAGGTGACCGCTGGTGCAGGTTTTTATGGAGAAATTTTAGGATGAGTGAACTCCCAGTGAAGCTGAAAGATGGTAATCAAAACTTCAGAGGTAGAAGGAGCACTGTTGCAAAAGTAAAGTGACCTTCGCTGGGGAGAATCAGACTAAAACCCTCTGCCTTTCTCCTTCTCTCCTCTTGTGTGTGTGTGTGTGTGTGTGTGTGTGTTGGAGGGTACAGCAAGAGCACTCATCAAGATGGAGCGGATAGATTGACTATGACTTCAAGAACCACCATGCAGACCTTTAGCACTGTGTATATTTGGTATCCCTATGTCAAGCTCCCGTGACACTTGGCTGTAATAATAAACTGGATTGGAGGCACTGCATGGCTTCTTGGTCTTTTTGAGCCTTGCCCGAGCCTATACTCTGGTACATGGGTCTCAAGCAGAGGGGGACAGGCGCTATATTGTGTAAACATTTCTTATCACATGTTGTTTCTTTGAATCCTCACACCAACTGTCTTGGGTAAAAAAACAGTCCTCCTCATTGCCACAAAAGGGGAAAGTCATCTTGGAGAATTCAAGGATATTGTCAGGGTCAGATGTGTAGCAATTTTCTGAGTCGAACTGAAGACGATCAGCGGCCAGCTTCCCAAGCCTTCTAGAATTTGGTATCCCTATGTCAAGCTCCCGTGACACTTGGCTGTAATAATAAACTGGATTGGAGGCACTGCATGGCTTCTTGGTCTTTTTGAGCCTTGCCCGAGCCTATACTCTGGTACATGGGTCTCAAGCAGAGGGGGACAGGCGCTATATTGTGTAAACATTTCTTATCACATGTTGTTTCTTTGAATCCTCACACCAACTGTCTTGGGTAAAAAAACAGTCCTCCTCATTGCCACAAAAGGGGAAAGTCATCTTGGAGAATTCAAGGATATTGTCAGGGTCAGATGTGTAGCAATTTTCTGAGTCGAACTGAAGACGATCAGCGGCCAGCTTCCCAAGCCTTCTAGAAGATTCTAAATCCAAGTATGTGAGACTTCCTAAAAAAAAAAAAAATCTGCTGATGTACTCTTTGCAAGGTTATGTATTTCTGCTGAGTCCTCTTCCACTCTGACAAACTGCCAGGATTCAAAGCTTCTTTGAATCAGGGGCTCCTTTCCTGCTGTTGAACATCAGCAAACAGTCCCTAGGGATCCTTCCTTGTTTTCAAAGGTTTAAATGAGAGAGAACAACGCAGAGTCACATCTCAATATTCTGTAGCTTGTCTCTGCTTAGTCATGCCTCCAAACACCTTGTCTTGTGAGAGTCAACCTATAATCTATTTGCTGAGTCCATGAAAATAGACTTATTTTCCCCTTTACAATTGATAAAGTATTTTTACATGCAGCATCTAATTTCATTTTACCTTGGCAAAAAAGAGGGTGCCAAGGTCCAGATATTTCCACAGCAGTGGTAAATCAAGGTTACTTCTTTGAACTCATTTCACTTATCTCTGCAGTAAAGGGCAGACATGAAAGAGAAATGCCTTTAATAACGTACCGACAGTCAAGCAAGAAAGTCTAAGAACGCCGTTCTAAGCCACGGTTTCTTACCATGCATCAGAGCACCTCGGGAGGCTTGTTAAGTATTCTGGTCTCCCATCCTGGACCTGGTAATTTGAGTCTCTCAAGGTGAAGCCTGGTAATCTGCCTTGTTTCATAAAACTGTCCCAGGAATCCTTCATATACTATTTTTATCAGGATTAGCATGGAGGCTGCTATGTAAAACAATGTCTGAAAATCTTTCCATGGCTATTTTCTATGATCTGCTGCATTCAGCTCACTGAGACCCAGGTGAATATTCTACCAGACCCCCTAAAAGAGTTAATTAAAAGAATTGATTTTTAGGCTCCATAGAGTGTAACTACCTTTCTGAAGCTGCTGTAATCTCTGATTAGTTTACTTGTAGCCTAAGAACTAACACTGATATGGATTGGGGGTTACTTTTAATTAGAATATTTTCCATCTGTTTTCCGGAATTAACACTAGATTGCTTTGGAAAAGGGAAACATTTGGATTTTGAAGGAAAAGGGAGACATCTTTAGTCACTGGGACATTGATACACACTCCATATTTACATTCAATTTCATCAGTGATATAAAATGAAACACACTTAGCTCTGTGACTCCTGGAGAGTTAAGGCAGGAAAATTTGGTCACCCAGCTGGACAACAGGCAAAATAGTGTAAGTCAAAAGGAAAAGTTTTCAAATGGCATATTCTACTAAGTAAAGAGATACTTTGATTCTTGAGAAACATAGTTTTGACCTGTTGGTGAACCACAATCACAACATAACTTCTGTTATCCAGGAGGGAATCTTAGAAACTATAAAACAGACTCTAATATTCAAAGAAAAAGGCATGCACACGCATCAGTTCTATCAAGACCAGAGATTCTCAGGGACTTCCCTGACAGTCCAGTGGTTAGGATTCGGTGCTCTCACCACCAAGGGTGCAGGTTCAGTTTCGCTTGGGGGAATTAAGATCTTGCAAGACTTGTGGCATGGCCAAAATAAAAAAAGACCAGAGATTCTTAACTTTTCCCCTCCTGACATCAGGGGCTGGAACATTCTTTGCAGTGAAGAGCTGCTGCATTGTCGAATGTTCAGCAGCGTCTCTGACTTCTACCCACTAGATGCCAGTAGGACCTCTTTCCCAGCGGAGAACCAAATAAATTGTCTCCAGACATCGTCAGTCTTCCCAGAGGAGCATGTTCACTCCTAATCCAGAACAACTTCCCAGGTGGTACAGTGATAAGGAATCCGCCTGCCACTGCAGGAGACGTAGGAGACAGGGGTTGGATCCCTGGATCAGGAAGATCCCCTGGAAAAGAGATGCTTGTAACGATACTTTCTTTACACTACTGTCTAATATTCTACTGTAAGAGTGTATCACACTGATTTATTCATTCAACCTTAGATTTTTATTGTTTCTAGTGTTACACGTTACAGATAAAGCTTCTATGACTATTTTTATGTGTCCCTGAATTAAGTATTCACAAATATTTCTTACTTCTCACATATAAAGATGAAAAGGCTGGATTTTAGGGGATGCTGGCGGTTTTGCGTGCTCAGCTGTATCCTACTCTTTGCCGTCCCATGGACTGTAGCCCACCAGGCTCCTCTGTCCATGGAGTTCACCAGGCAAGAACACTGGAGAAGGTTGCCATTTCCTACTCTAGGGGATCTTCCTGACCCAGGGAACCAACTTATGTCTCCTGCATTGCAGGCAGATTCTTTACCATAGTGCTACCTAAGGGATATATTAATATGCCTCCAAATGTCTGTGTGTCTGTGTGTGTGTGAGTCGCTCAGTCATGTCCAACTCTTTGTGACCCCATGGACTGTAACCTGCTAGGCTCCTCTGTCCATGGAATTCTACAGGCAAGAACACTGGAATGGGTTGTCATTCCCTTCTCCAGGGAACTTCCCGACCCAGGGAACAAACCTGGGTCTCCTGCATTGCAGGCAGATTCTTTACCTTCTGAGCCCCAGGGAAAATGTCCAGATAATGCCAAATCGTCTCCCAGATTGTTTGTACCATTAACTCCTGCCAACTCACCAACCTCACCAACACTTGGCATTGATCAGGTATTACCAATCTATTAGGAAAATGTAGTTGATTGTGGTTTAGTTTTTGTTTATGTTTTTAATCTTTTGGCTGCCCCACATGGCATATGGGATCCTAGTTCCCCAATCAGGGATCAAACTCCTGACCCCTGCCTAGGCAGCGTGGACCTAACCACTGAACCACCAGGAAAGTCCCCATTGTGGTTTTATTTACATTTTCATGATTAATAAAAAACTTACAATATTTTCAGTTTGTAATTGAATATTTATGCTTCCTTTTTGGTCAAAATTTTGAGTCCATCTTACGCTTCCTTATTTGTTGCTTTCTTGTGTACATTTTTATGTATTCCAGATGCTAAGTCTTTCTTCAGTTACAGATAGGTTTATGTGTATGTACCAGCTAGTGATTTGTCTTTGTCTCTGTAGAATTTTTTTGTGAACAAGAGTTCTGCATTCTAATGTAGTCAAATTCACCCCCTGCCAGACCCTTGAAGGCAAAAAGAGACAGGGACAGCAGAGGATAAGAAGGTTAGATTAGCATCACTGACTCAGTGGACATGGATCTGAGCAAATTCCGGGAGATAGTGAAGGACAGGGAAGCCTGCATGCTGTGGTCCATGCTCCAGCTCAAGCTGGATTTCCTCTAATTAGCTTTCGGGTTTCCGCTACGGTTTCAAAGAATCAAAGCTGAATGTACATGAGCAGGAATATTCCAGCCTCTCGTGTCTCTGGTCCCAGTACATCCCAACACTGGAAGGCCACATCACATAAATGCATACACACACGTGTATACATACTTTGTAATGTAAGTTTTTGAGATCATAAAGACCTAGGTATACATTTCAGGAAGCAGCAAAGGGAGCACCATGGCCCTTCCCCAGGCTTCCTTTCTCCTAAGGCCTGTTCCCAGCGGGGGTAACACACCCTCCCCTCCCCTCACTCC
>SJYC01066032.1:0-23464 GCA_006408675.1 Madoqua kirkii | reverse complement strand
CACTCCACTCCCCCCCTCACTCCCCTCCCCTGGGTCTGCCTGCCTGAAGACCTGGAGGCCTGGCACTCTGGACGGCTAGGTTGGTGGGAAAGCGGTCAACATTAATTAATCCAGACATATTTATTCACATGAAGTCTCCTACACCCAGCAACTGGGAACGTGTCTGTAGGACAACCCCTAGTTAAATTAAGTGATAGGGGTGACGAAAGCCTGACCTATCCCACCAAAAGTAGTGAGGATGGACCCGGCTGTGGGGGTGACCCTGCTGCTCTGGACCGCACTGACCCTGACGATGCAGAGTCTAGCTCCGCCTTTGCCAGAACTCCGGTCTCCACCTCCTTCCGCCATCTTCCCGACCTCCAGTCCTCAGCAGTTCCGGTGGTTTCCTGCTGCCGCCATCTTTGCTGCCAACGGCTCAGAAGTTGAAGCATCTGCCTGGAATATGGGAGACCTAGGTTCAATCCCTGGGTCAGGAAGATCCCCTGGAGAAGGCAATGGCAACCCACTCCAGTGTTCTTGCCCGGAGAATCCCATGGACGGGGAAGCCTGGTGGGCTACAGTCCATGGAGTCTCAAAGAGACTGAGCGACTTCACTTCTTCTCCTCACCAAGCTCATCTAATTTGCCTGATTCCGCCTGCCTTAGCTGGGGTGCCGCACTCCTCCCCGGAAGTCTCTCCAGATGTCCGGCGTCAGGCCTCCACTCTGTTTTCACGCGTCAGGCGCCACTCTTCCTTCACGTCACATTGCTTGTGTCTCTGGCCCTCTCTAGAGGGAAAACTCCTCAGAGGGAGGAAATAAGTCCGAGTTGTTCACTCGTACATCCGCAGTGTCTAACAGGGGGCAGAGCACGTGGGCAGAATTCCATAGTGTGTGGTGAAGGAATGAACAAATGAACGCCGTGATGTTCTTTTCCAGTGACGAGCAGACTGGGCTCAAACCTTCGGGAGACACCGGCAAGTGGCATCTCAGATCCCAGAAGAGAAAACAACAGGCTTCTGTGTGCTCGCCGTCACGTGCAGACTTCTCCCCATAAACGCCCCTTCACATCTGTGATTAATCAGTCCAAAGAGACGTCTTCTGTTTTCTTAACTGAAAAACTGTTAAAATTGTTTGCTGCCATGAGAAGGCTAAATTAGATCATGCTCTGGAGTGCCACAGATGGCTTACAGGTGCCGCGTTGGACACTTCAGCTCAGTGCAAGAAGGCCTGGGGTAGCTGGACCCCTGCCCAAGGCCCCTGGCCACGCACAGCCTCATCCACTCAGCCCTGTGTGTCCCGCCGACATTGGCATGGGACGTCTATAGTGAATTTGAACAAGTTTATAAGCACTGATGGCTGATAGGTTGGCAGAGTGGCCTGTGCTACTAATGATTACTTTTAGCCATTATTAGTACTCTTGCCTGGAAAATCCCGTGGACGGAGGAGCCTGGTGGGCTGCAGTCCATGGGGTCGCTAAGAGTCGGACACGACTGAAGCAACTTAGCAGCAGCAGCAGCAGCAGTTCTTATGTAGATGTGTCTTTAGATGAGAAGTAGAAGGAAGCATCCTATTTTCAGACTTTGGAGAACTTAGCAGCAGTTCTGTCCTCCTGGAGACTGGGGTTTCTCCAACTTGAAAAAAAATAAAAGACAATGGAAATGCCTGTAACTATGAGCAGCAGCAGCAGCAGCAGAAGTAGCAGCTGTGCTGTTAGTAGGACTAGTAAACTGTACAAGTGGTCCTGGTAGCAGTAGTAGTCATCCTATTTCCAAAGCAAAAATTGAAGATGGAATGAAATGTCCAATCTTAAATTTTTCATTTGTGAGTTGCCAACAGCTCAGAGGTCAATAGATACAAACAAGGAATTTCCTTAAAGTCTTGTGCCTTAGCTTTTTAAAAATCCGTGTAAATTTACTGACTACTCAATAATATGTGAGTGACATCTCTTTCTCATTCCCCTGCAAAATAATAAAAGCTGCGAGTTATAAATATGTTCCTGGAACCTGGGCCAAGTTCATCCTGGGGCTTAAAGAAGCATTACCCCACTGCCTCACTTCTAAGCACCCTGGGGTGGGGGGAGCTGTGTATTCCTGTGTAGTTTTATTTCTCTGTGTGTGTCTGTGTGTATGTGTGTGTCTGTGTCTGTGTCTGTGTGTGTGTCTGTGTGTCTGTGTGTGTGTTAGTTGCTCAGTCATGTCCTACTCCTTGCAACCCCATGGACTTTAGCCCACCAGGTTCCTCTGTCCATGGAATTCTTCAGGCAAGAATATTGGAGCGAGTTGCCATTCCCTTCTCCAGCAGATCTTTCCAATCCAGGGATCAAACCTGCACCTTCTGCATTGCAGGCAGATTCTTTACCATCTGAGCCACCAGGGAAGCCCTTTTATTTCTCTACATGGTATGAAATAAAAGACAAGCCACAGAAATTCTATGTTAGTAGGGAAAATAGTCCATGGGACAAAAACACCCAACAAAGAGACCACAGAAAGCCAGAATGAATCTGTCATTTATTTATATTTTAAAGGAACAGGAGGAGGAACTTTCTCTAAGCTGGGATGACAGCACTGGGCATGCAGCCGCACCTCCCAAGCATCTCGCCGTAATTCCCAAATAGCTGCAAACCTTGTCCTGACAGCCTCGCAGCCTGTCAGAGGCCCATCGTTGTTTATCATACTCATGTTCAGTTACGCTTGGCATGTGCTCTCGGTCTGGAAACTCTGCCAGATACCATCTCTGACTACAACTTGGCTGCCTCTGACTTAGTGGGTTTGATTAGCATTTGATTGGTATTTTATCATCAGTTCCAGAGTGGACATCATTTGGGCCTTCTTAAATAAGTTGAAGAGAGTGTTTTCACGAAACTGGAGTAGCCCTCCAGGCACCATGTTCAGAGGGAGAGCTCTGGGAAGGATGCTAATTTATTTTTGGCCCTAGATCTGATTTTCTTCACTGGTGAATATAATAGTCAAGCCGAATCCCAACTTTATGATAGCTGCCCTGAATCTGTATTGACTCAGTTTTCCTAATCGCTTCCTCCAAATATGTGCAAGGTCCCATCTGAAGTCCTGGAAAATATGCTCAGTCTATCTCCTTTTATTGTTTCTAGAAAACTATCCTTATTTGGACAAATAGTTCAGACTGTCTTCTATAAAATCAAAGAATGGGATCATATAATCTCTAAGGTGTCTTTCAGTTTGTTTGCTTTGGGATTTTGAAATTTTCCATTAAATTGTCTGAGAGGCGGAGATGCTTCACAGCCCTATGTGGGCAAAGCAATCCTTAAAATATTTTATGAGCTGAAGATCACAATGAACTAGAAGAATGTCATAAGTCAATATCCAAACTAGACAGGACTGAAATGTCCACCCACTTCCTATCAGTAAAGAACCAAGCTAAAATGCCTTGAGGATGGATTCAGACTGAAAGCAAGTATGCCTGAAGCAAATGATGAACGATTTTAAAAAAAAAAAGAAAGAAAGAAAGAAACACAAAAACAGAGCGGGGGAGGAAATTTTTGGAGGCAATGGATAAGTTTATGGCATTGATTATAATGATGGTTTCAAGGGCACACTTACCTCCAGACACATCAATTGTATTTATCAAATATCTACAACTTTTTATATGCTGATTTTACCTCAATAAAGCAGATTTAAAAAATTTAAAGTTTCCACCAGCTCATTAAGTAGGACCTCATGGACTCGTGCCAAAAAATATAAAAATGTTCATGTCTCCTGGAGCCTGACAGGCATGGATGAAGCTACTCAGTTTGCACTGTTCGTTTCTCAGCAACATTAACCGTGTATTTTGAATGGGCAAGATTGACTCAGGGAAATTTCACCACTGATCAGACATTTAAAACTTGAAGGCTTGTTTTAAGAACACAGCTTTGAAATAATTTGGTAGCCTCTGAAGAATATGACTGCAAGGAGATCAAACCAGTCAATCCCAAAGGAAATCAGTCCTGAATATTCATTGGAAGGACTAATGCTGAAGCTGAAACTCCAATCCTTTGGATGCAAAGAACTGACCCTTTGGAAAAGAACCTGATCCTGGGAGAGATTGAAGGAAGAGAGAGAAAGGGGACTTTAAAGGATGAGATGGTTGAATGGCATCACCAATTCAAAGGATATGACTTTGAGCAAGCTCCGGGAGTTGGCGATGGACAGGGAAGCCTGGTGTGCTGCAGTCCATGGGGTTGCAAAGTCAGACACAACTGAGTGACTTACCTGACTAATTGAAGAATATGTCAGGGGGTCCAGTATGACAGTTCCAGAAAAACATCTATTTCTGCTTTATTGACTATGCCAAAGCCTTTGACTGTGTGGATCACAATAAACTGTGGAAAATTCTGAAAGAGATGGGAATACCAGACCACCAAACCTGCCTCTTGAGAAACCTGTATGCAGGTCAAGAAGCAACAGTTAGAACTGGACATGGAACAACTGACTGGTTCCAAATAGGAAAAGGAGTATGTCAAGGCTGTATATTGTCACCCTGCTTATTTAACTTCTATGCAGAGTATATCATGAGAAACGCTGGACTGGAAGAAACACAAGCTGGAATCAAGATTGCAAGGAGAAATATCAATAACCTCATGTATGCAGATGACACCACCCTTATGACAGAAAGTGAAGAGGACCTAAAAAGCCTCTTGATGAAAGTGAAAGAGGAGAGCGAAAAAGTTGGCTTAAAGCTCAACATTCAGAAAAGGAAGATCATGGCATCTGGTCCCATAGATGGGGAAACAGTGGAAACAGGGTCAGACTTTATTTTGGGGGGCTCCAAAATTACTGCAGATGGTGACTGCAGCCATGAAATCAGAAGATGCTTACTCCTTGGAAGAAAAGTTATGACCAACCTAGATAGTATATTCAAAAGCAGAGACATTACTTTGCCGACTAAGGTCCGTCTAGTCAAGGCTATGGTTTTCCTGTGGTCATGTATGGATGTGAGAGTTGGACTGTGAAGGAGGCTGAGCGATGAAGAATTGATGCTTTTGAACTGTGGTGTTGAAGAAGACTCTTGAGAGGCCCTTGGACTGCAAGGAGATCCAACCAGTCCATTCCGAAGGAGATCAGCCCTGGGATTTCTTTGGAAGGAATGATGCTAAAGCTGAAACTCCAGTACTTTGGCCACCTCATGGGAAGAGTTGACTCATTGGAAAAGACTCTGATGCTGGGAGGGATTAGGGGCAGGAGGAGAAGGGGACGACTGAGGATGAGATGGCTGGGTGGCATCACTGACTCAATGGATGTGAGTCTGAGTGAACTCCGGGAGATGGTGATGGACAGGGAGGCCTGGCGTGCTGTGATTCATGGGGTTGCAAAGAGTCAGACACGACTGAGCGACTGAACTGAACTGAACTAGGTGGGTATGAAAGCTAGCCCCCCATAGCTTTGTTTGATGAGAAATGCAGAGTCCCCCTGGGGGAGATGATCCCATAGTCTACTCCTGCTTAAGAAGAGCAAACACATGTACCACATCTTCCCTATCTATTCATCTGTTGACAGACATCTAGGTTGCTTCCATGACCTGCTATTATAAATAGTGAACATTGGGGTACATGTGCCTGTTTGAATTATGGTCTTCTCAGGGCATTGTGGAGAAGGCAATGGCACCCCACTCCAGTACTCTTGCCTGGAAAATCCCATGGATGGAGGAGCCTGGTGGGCTGCAGTCCATGGGGTTGCTAAGAGTTGGACACAACTGAGCCACTTCACTTTCACTTTTCACGTTCATGCCTTGGAGAAGGAAATGGCAACCCACTCCAATGTTCTTGCCTGGAGAATCCCAGGGACGGCCGTCGATGGGGTCTCACAGAGTCGAACACAAGTGAAGCAACTTAGCAGCAGCAGCAGCAGGGTGTTGTACTCAGAATGTGAGAACTGAAAGGCAACACAGAGCCCACCTCATCAGTCCTTCATCTGAAAAATGAAGAACATCAAGAGCCAACATGACCAAGTAGCTGGTCCAGCCCCTTAGCTAAGGAATGAAAGAGCCAGGTATAGAAACCTGGTATTTGGAAGTCAGAAAGGCCCCCCTTCCAAACTTGGCTGGATCTCTTCCTAGTGATGCTTCCCTCAGTAACGTCATCCCCAATCTCCCCCCAGCTTCAGGTTCTTCATATTCAAAACAGGAATGGTCCCCCTGCTTCTAAGAGCTCCTCCTCAGAGTGCATCTGAGTACATCCTTGCTCGGTCCCTTCTATGTTAAGAAGGCACTTGCTCTTTTCTCGCCCTCCGCTTCTCTTATCTTTTGTATTTAATCGAAGAGCCAAGAGGTCAGTGGTTTCTTTTTCTCACATGTGCTCTGCTTGCAGCCCGGTGTTGCATAACCTACTAGCTGAGGATACAGGTCCCCTGGGAGCCGCGGCGATGCGACGAGACAGGCGGGCGGGAGTCCGGCCAGCAGAGGGCAGCAGAGCTCGGGCCGGGCGCCCCCGCAGCCTCGTCGGCGCCCCGCGAGCCGCGCCGTTTCCCTTGGGGGTAGGCCTGCCGAGCGCTCCTTGCAGCGTATTCTTTCCAGCCGAGCATTTTTCCTATCCCGTGTTTTGGACACAGTGTTTTGGCAATACTTAAGTCTCTGCTTTCTTTGGTTCGGTTTTGTTTGCGGGGTGATCACTGAGATTTATTAGACGTCTTCCTTGTACACCAGGCACCTAATAGTCATTTTTACAGTTATTCCCGATTTAGAAAGGATAACTGTTAATCGGATGAGTTAAGTAACAGGTAAGAAGGGAAGGCTTTTTCTAAACCAAGGATGGGGCTGGGATGAGGGAGGGGGAGGTATTTTATGTCACTGCGTCTGCCTCCCTTTTGTCCAAACACATTGGACATTTATGAAGTGCCCTATGTGAGCTGAGAGCTTTTATAAATGCAGGGGAACAGGAAACAGGAATATGAAAAGTCTTTTTCTTAATTTTATATGATTTTTTCCCCCTGCTCTGAGCAACTGATCTGGGAGAAGGTAGGGCTTGTTAGGAACCAGAATCTCAGGCCACACCCCAAAACTACCGGATCAGAACCAACAGGTTTGCAAACTCCCTGGGGTGAATTTCATGCACTTTCCAGTGTGAGAAACGAGGCCCTGGAGGGCAGCCAGTCGCTGCCTTCAAATATTTAGAGGGCCAATATTTGAAAGAGAGAGCATATTTGTTTTGCTTTGCTCTAAAAGGCAGGTTTAGGTTTAATTAACGTAAGCCACAGGAGAAGGAGTTTTCCAAATCCTTAAGGAGCAGGGAATTCAGAGTTGGACTTTGTCCCAAACCTTACTAGCTTTCTGTAGTCTCGCAGCTGAACTGACATTGGAGGAGACCCGCTAAACCACTTCTCTCTGATTCTCATTATCTATAAACTGGAGCTGTTGGTATGTAAACAACTATAGCTGTTTTTTTCTATAAATGAGGTACTGGCATTTGAAAATGATTTGTATATCTGAAAATTGTATTTTGTATATTGCAAATGCTATAAAATGTCCATTGTAACTTGTCACCATTTGCAGCGCCCAGGATGGGAAGTGTATTTCCCTGCGGGGGACAGAAGACTCAGCATTAATTGACGGACAGTAGGAAAGGATTCAGGGAAGTCTGTTTGGGGCTCTTAAGAAATTCCACAGGGGGACAGGGGTGATGAAGAGCTGGAAGGTGGAGCCAATAGCAAAATTAGAACTCAGCCAGAAGTTGAGATTCGTTGCATTTTTACTGTGTCGTGAGGAAGACAGCCCCACTTGTCCAGTCCCACGTCCTTCAAACTCCTGGCTCTAGAAACCTGACCTCGGTGGATTCAGGTTGGTTAGGAGCCTACTGAGTCACCTAGACCCTTGGGGTTACCAAGAGGACAGGGGAAAGAAGTCTGTTTACTGTTTCTTAACACCTCTGCAATTCAATTCAATTAAGAGCAAGTGGAAGCGATGCCAAGAAGAGCCATCACGGAGCTGGGTTGTGACCGCTGGAGCCCAAAACAGCACTTGTCTTGTCAGCACCGTGTTATTAAGCAGAAGGGAAACGGTGGCCTCTTCTGGGAGGCCTGAGGCCCTCGGAGCTGTGGGTCCTCCCCTCGCAGGGTAAGAGTGAGGAGAACCAGCGTGGGAAGCTCGCTGGGACCCAGCACATGGCATTCCTCTGGAAATGCTCATGTCCAGGACATATTGATACTATGTATGAAATAGATAACCAGGGAGAACAAATATAGCTAGGGAAAAGTTGCTGTAGAGCACAGGGAACTCCACTCAATGCTCTTGACCCAAATGTAAAGGAAAACTAAGAGAGAGAGGGTATATGTATTAGTGTGACTGAACGACTTGCGTACCGTAGAAACTAATACAACACTGTAAAGCAACTGTAGTTCAGTATTTGAAAAAAGAAGAAGAAATGCTCGTGGACGAATGGCTGACAAGCAGGAAAGTCAGCCAGCGGCTCTTTTCAACCTTCACCGCCACCCACCCCCCTTCTACCTATTCCACAGAACACTCCAAACAGGGCAGAGCTCCCACAGCGTGGTTCTGATTCAGCCCTTCAGTCTTGAGTGGCACCTCTGAACCCTGGGATATTAAGGAAAGGACACACTATACAGAAATTCATCCCGCCACTCCAAAGCAGGCTCTGCCTCAAAGATCGCTTGTGAGCCGAACAGGTTGTTTTCTCGTTGTTGTTCTGGTCACCTCTTACTGGGCGCTGTGATCAAGCTGAACACAGCTGTCATGCCGCGCGGGAAGCCTGTTTGGTTTTTAAACCATCTAGTGTTTCCCAGGGTGGAGGGCTGGAGTGGCAGAGGAGCCGTGAACTGTTAACAGTGGTCAGTGAGAATGGAGTAGGTGCTTGAACCCTCTCTGGTTATGTGGTCCTGGGCCGAGCTGCGTGGCCATCTCTTTCCAGGCCTGTTTTTCCCCTTGGACAATCTGTTCCAAAGTCAGAGCAACTCTTCCCTCCTCCCTTCCCTTCCTCTCCACCCTCGCTAACTCGAATCCTTGCAATGTCCATGAATCTCTCCAGATGCTCTGGTTTCCAGAAGCAAGCAACCTCCGGTGCATTCAGCTCCACACTGTCTGCTGGTCGCCACTTTGTGCCCTAAATAGGCAAGTAAACAAGCAAACGGCACCTCAGTGTGCACCGAACTCTGTCAATATATTTAAGTGTATTTTTGTCCTTTTTGTGGCGTTCTACCTGCAAAACAGATGCCTGTCTCTTTTCACGTTGTTGACAGTTTCATGGAGTTTTATTTTTTATTCCTCTTCTCAGATTGTCTCAATCTTTTTTTAAAAAAACCTGGTGTGATAAACAATGTGTGATTTGAAATCAGCCTTGTCTGGATCTTAGTCCCAGGCTAGCCCTAATGAACCAGCTGAGCCCTGGGACATCCCTCACCCTGGGAGCCTCAGTTTCCCCATTAGCGAACAGAGACTCTGCTAAGCTTGGAGGATTTCCATAAGGATGCACATGAAAAAGCTCTGAGAAGTGTCATGGAAATGTCTCTCTCCCTCTTTTAATATTTTTTGTTTGTTTGTTTAACTCCTCTCCTGTTTTCTTCCCATTCGCTTTCTCTAATGTTCTTCTCTTTCCTCGCCTCGAAACTGGCATTTTAAAAACTGTTGCTGTTAAAATGAGTACTTGCCTTTTAAAAATCTTCAAGTTGCTAAGCAGCCTCTACCTCCTCCCCCCCACCCTTTATGCAGCCTGGTTGCCATAGTATCATCTGAGCATGGTAACAAGAAGCAAAGAGCAATCATTTTTCACTAAATAGGGCTGGGCAGACAGACAAACACGCTGTAGTGTTTCCTTACAACCTGTCTCAGAGAAGGGTGGAGGGATGCGCTCCCCAGTACACAGCTCCGTTTCTGTAACCAGTTCCCACCTGCATTTGCCTATAGCGGTTCTGCACACCTGTAGCTCCGGGGATGTCAGACCACCCCTGGCACAATACCTCCTACGAAAGCTTTTGGAGGGCTCTTGCTGCTACTCCCTTATTTGTAGCTATTTAGGGCTAAATGCAGACTCAGATCTTTCTGAGAGAGTTGCTAAATATAGAGCGCTGAGCACGGATGGATATTGTGACTAAAGGTACCAGTGCCTAGCAGGGTTGGAGAAGATAATAAATAAATGTCATCCACGTGACATCATCGAGCGTTCTTCAAAAATGGAAAAGTTTAAGAGGGAGAGGAAAATAAAACACCAACGTGACATCTGACAAGCGTGTGAGAAATATAAATCCCAGACTCCAGCCCTTCAACTCAAAGCTCACGAGGTCAGGCACTTGCACACGTGTGTGCTAGGTCACCTCAATCATGTCTCTTTGTGACCCCGTGGACTGCAGCCCCCCAGTCTCCTCTGTCCATGGGATTCTCTAGGCAAGAATACTGGAGTGGGTTGCTGGGCCCCCCTCCAGGGATCTTCCTGACCCAGGGATCGAACCTACGTCTGTTACGTCTCCTGCACTAAGAGGTGAGTTCTTTACCACTAGCACCACCTGGGATGCCCAGGCATTTGCTTACCAATAATATAAACTGAAACACCGCCAGAAGCGACTGTTCCGCTGTGATCCTGGATGGCTGTTTTCATAACCAGATGTGGAGGAACAGCCCAATGGGCTTTTAGGACATTGCAGACGCCTTTAGTCCCTGGCTTCCCCTTCCTCCAAGGTGTCCTTCTGCCACTTAATGACCCATCCTCCAGCTCCAGGACCCACACAGTCCAGCACCTGAGAGGTTAAGGCTGGCCCGCAGGTCTCCAGGACCCATCACGAAAGTGAGCATCTGGGCCGATGTGTCCTTGTCCCTGTCCTACTTGTTATCTGTTGTAATACTGGAGTGGGTTGCTGGGCCCCCCTCCAGGGATCTTCCTGACCCAGGGATCGAACCCACGTCTGTTACGTCTCCTGCACTAAGAGGTGAGTTCTTTACCACTAGCACCACCTGGGATGCCCAGGCATTTGCTTACCAATAATATAAACTGAAACACCGCCAGAAGCGACTGTTCCGCTATGATCCTGGATGGCTGTTTTCATAACCAGATGTAGAGGAACAGCCCAATGGGCTTTTAGGACATTGCAGACGCCTTTAGTCCCTGGCTTCCCCTTCCTCCAAGGTGTCCTTCTGCCACTTAATGACCCATCCTCCAGCTCCAGGACCCACACAGTCCAGCACCTGAGAGGTTAAGGCTGGCCCGCAGGTCTCCAGGACCCATCACGAAAGTGAGCATCTGGGCCGATGTGTCCTTGTCCCTGTCCTACTTGTTATCTGTTGTGTAAATCAGCTCTTAAAGCTGCCCTTGGGTACGCTAGTCCTTTCCGCTGATATTATTAAGCCAGTGTTTTCTCCAGGAAGCAAAGTTTTCTTCTCCGGATTAAGCCGTCAGGAAAATGTGCCGCCCTCTAGGAAAGACAAGCCTGCTCGCCCAGCTTTTTGGGGGAAGACATTGCCTTTGAACTTGGGGCCCTGGGTTGAGATGAGCGAGCACTGCTGCCTGCAGTCTCATGCTTGGCTGCCTGATGACAATGCCACGCCTCCGCCACCACGGCCCAGCCATGCCCTGTGTGTTCATCGCCTGACCTGATCCCTGCATTGCAAACACTCAGCGCGAAAGAGGGCTTTTCAGGCAAAGGCCAGCTTGTCCCAGATTCATTCAAACATATCAACTGCCACCTCAAAGTGGAAGGAAACCTCACTGGTCTTCCAGAGCCTTCTTATTCTGCCTTTGATAGTCTTCTCTCTTTAAGAATTTCTCATCTGGCAATGGCACCCCACTCCAGTAAAATTGCCTGGAAATCCCAGGGATGGAGGAGCCTGGTAAGCTGCAGTCCATGGGGTCGCTAAGAGTTGGACATGACTGAGAGACTTCACTTTCACTTTTCACTTTCATGCCTTGGAGAAGGAAATAGCAACCCACTCCAGTGTTCTTGCCTGGAGAATCCCAGGGACAGGGGAGCCTGCTGGGCTGCTGTCTAAGGGGTCGCACAGAGTCCAACACGACTGAAGTGACTTAACAGCAGCAGCAGCAGCATCTCTTTAAGAATTTTCCACAATTTGTCATGATCCACAGTCAAGGCCTTTGCCGAGAATAGATAAAAAGAATACCTCAAGGTTGAAAGAATTCCATCAGACCCTTTCCCAAGGCATACATCCTGAGATAACTTCAGTACAAGATTAGCCAGGAAGAACAAGTTCCCGACAACATCTCTGGATGAGATATAACTCTTGCTATATAATCAGGGGGACAGGACTTAAGAAACAGGTTGCCAGGCAAGATTTGTTACAATTATAATTATTACCATAGAGCTTAAGAAAAGCATTTCCATGAGTAAGACCTTCTGCTGTGTGATCATTAGTTCAGGACCTGAACAAAGATAAGATACATCTCAGGTAAGATACATTGTTGCACAAGGCTCAAGGAAAAAATGATCTAGAATGTTCACCTCCTCCTTAAAGGGCCTTGGACTGCCTGCCTAAGCTTTAACTCTTCCCATTTTCTCAGAAGAGCTCCTTCCTTCTCTCTGCAAACTTCTACATAGTCCCTAACATGGTATCCAGAAGGCCTTTGCACAGAGGTTCACAGGGTTGTAGCTGTTTTGCCAGCCAGATCATCTTTGATCAAGTTCCAATGGTATGCAGAGAAATAGTTTAAAACTGGCTCTCTGGGAAGAAAAAGAAAAGGCCCTGATGGGTGACTTTTGCCAACTTCAATGGTATAAATAATTCTCCCCTAGTCAGATTCAAGCTGCTAACGGGAAGTCACTGAATGCTGAGCTGGGAGGAGACGTCTGTGTGTGGCTGTTCCTTGTGAGCTGGAGCTGGCTCCAGCGTGTCCTTGACGTATTCCCTCTCCAGGGGAATATGACCATTGATCTTTCTCAGGTCACTTTCTGCATCTTGTTTCCATACAACATCTAATTCTGTCAGACAGACCAATCTTTAAGCCAGTGATTTCTAAATTGTTTTTTGGCCAAAGGTCTTCCTGTTTTTATAAATAAATGAAGAACATAAAAGCAATGCTAGCCTGACTGAAGGACTAGGGAAGGTTCTAGGCCCCACACCATCCTATAGCTATGATTGCTGTTGTTATTCAGTTGCTAAGTCATGATGAAAGTGAAAGAGGAGAGTGAAAAAGTTGGCTTAAAGCTCAACATTCAGAAAACTAAGATCATGGCATCTGGTCCCGTCACCTCATGGGAAATAGATGAGGAAACAATGGAAACTGATAGACTTTTTTGGGGAGGGCTCCAAAATCACTGCTGATGGTGACTGCAGCCATGAAATTAAAAGACACTTACTCCTTGGAAGGAAAGTTATGACCAACCTAGATAGCATATTAAAAAGCAGAGACATTACTTTGCCAACAAAGGTCAGTCTGGTGAAGGCTAAGGTTTTTCCAGTGGTCATGTATGGATGTGAAAGTTGGACTATAAAGAAAGCTGAGCACCAAAGAATTGATGCCTTTGAACTATGGCGCTGGAGAAGAGTCTTGAGAGTCCCTTGGACTGCAAGGAGATCCAACCAGTTCATCCTAAAGGAGATCAGTCCTGAGTGTTCATTGGAACGAATGATACTGAAACTCCAAAACTTTGGCCACCTGATTTGAAGAGCTGACTCATTGGCAGACTCTAATGGTGGGAAAGATTGAAGGCAAAAGGAGAAGAGGACAGCAGAGGCTGAGATGGTTAGATAGCATCACCAACTCAGTGCACGTAAGTTGGAGAAAACTAGGAGACTGCGAAGGACAGGGAGGCTGGTATGCTGCAGTTCATGGAGTTGCAAAGAGTCGGACACGACTTCAGTTCAGTTCAGTTGCTCAGTTGTGTTTCACATGACTACTGGAAGAACCATGGCTTGGACTATATGAATTTTTGTCAGCAAAGTGGTGTCTCTGCTTTTTAAATCACTACTTACCATTTCTTCCCACTTTTTAGTGATTTTAAACAACCAGAGTTCTATGGAACATGTGACATAGCTCTTGATATGTTTTCTTGAACTCTTTGGAATAGACTGAAATGAGCAATACTTTTGGTTTACCTGAAACCATGTGTTAAACCCATTCCTTTTGTCTGGGAGGGGCTCTTGGGAGCTGTATCAGTAAACACACGAATAAGGACCTCTTGTGAGCTACAGGAAAGACCTTAATGTGGGAGCCCTTGCTCTACCAGGACTCCTCATGACGAATGATACTGAAACTCCAAAACTTTGGCCACCTGATTTGAAGAGCTGACTCATTGGCAGACTCTAATGGTGGGAAAGATTGAAGGCAAAAGGAGAAGAGGACAGCAGAGGCTGAGATGGTTAGATAGCATCACCAACTCAGTGCACGTAAGTTGGAGAAAACTAGGAGACTGCGAAGGACAGGGAGGCTGGTATGCTGCAGTTCATGGAGTTGCAAAGAGTCGGACACGACTTCAGTTCAGTTCAGTTGCTCAGTTGTGTTTCACATGACTACTGGAAGAACCATGGCTTGGACTATATGAATTTTTGTCAGCAAAGTGGTGTCTCTGCTTTTTAAATCACTACTTACCATTTCTTCCCACTTTTTAGTGATTTTAAACAACCAGAGTTCTATGGAACATGTGACATAGCTCTTGATATGTTTTCTTGAACTCTTTGGAATAGACTGAAATGAGCAATACTTTTGGTTTACCTGAAACCATGTGTTAAACCCATTCCTTTTGTCTGGGAGGGGCTCTTGGGAGCTGTATCAGTAAACACACGAATAAGGACCTCTTGTGAGCTACAGGAAAGACCTTAATGTGGGAGCCCTTGCTCTACCAGGACTCCTCATGTAAATATTTGTCTGCAGTTCCGAATGTTCTCTGGCTTCAGCCATCCACCAAAAACTAGGACCTATGAGTCACACCACTTACCGGGCTTGCAGGCTTTCAGCTCTGCTTTTTCCTCAATCAATACCTTTCTCTAATTCTCTCTCTCTCTCTGGGTTTTCTCATGATATTATTTCATGTAATTTAGATAGCCTTCAAAGATCCTTTTATACGCCTTCCTTCCAGCAGAGCGCTTCCATTTTTATTCATCTGTTTTACAGTGTAAATCATGGTTTAATGGAGATGCTCCATTCAATGTTAATGGAATCGTGATTCCATCTGATGAGCTCCTCTCATTCTGATGGGAGAAATGGCTTGGAATTTCCTGAGATTTCAGCATTCAAGTTCTTAATAAAGAAATAAAAATTTGAAAGCAGGAAAGGAGCCTATGAAGACAGAAGAGAAATCACAGGGACATTCTATCAACAAAACCTCCTTGTCTCTCTGAATATCACTGCATTGTGTAGAATTGAAAGGTCCCTCTATTTCTAGTTCTGTGTGGTGATACTTTTAGATCTGAGAGCAGTAGTAACTCTCAGACATATACATGCTCAGGACCATATTCAGGCTAAGGGCTGATGGAGGTGGCCATTGCCCAGACCTGACCCCACGCTACACGGGACACACGAGTGCAGAAGCTTAAGGGGCTTTAGCTTTAAGCTAATGGTGTGAAGTGCTAATAGATTTCAGACATCAAACTGGGTTAGCAAATAGGACTGGGGAATTTCTAAAATGACACATGTAGGTCATTGCTACTTGGCATCTGCATGCAAGACCTACCTCATAGGTCCACTGGGACAACATTCCCATCTTCAGCGAATTGCTAGACCTCTCCATTTAGACACTGTAACATGCTTCACACTAAGCAGGCCCCAAACAAAACTGCTCAAATCCAGTGTTCAGTCTCTGCTCTGTATCTCCACTAGTAAAGCCACTCCCGGGGTTATGAAAGTGTTAGTCACTCTGTCATGAGATGCTATGGATGGTCTCCTCTGTCCGAGGAATTCTCTAGGCAAGAATGCTGGACTGGTAGCCATTCCCCACTCCAAGGGATCTTCCTGACCCAGGGATCAAACCCAGGTCTCCTGCACTGCAGGCAGACTCTTCACCATCTGAGCCACCAGGGAAGCCCGATCCACAGGGTTACCTGATCACAAGCCAGGGCCTTCTCTCTGGCCTCTGTCTTCTCCCTGCTCCCCACTGAGTTGTCAGGTCCTGTCGACTTCTTTTTCAAAGTCTCCCATTTTTGCCTTTTTCTTTCCAGTTGCAACCATTGCCCTAATTCAGGCCATTGCAACCTTGTTTCATCTAGAATATTTTATTCATACAACATTTTCAGTATCTACCAGTTGAATGCTGGGTTACTCTAGAATCTCCCTCCTAACTTGGCTGCCCCCAGTCAATTGTGCTGTCTGCTTCCCACTTACGCTGCACCCTCCAGGGTAAGTTCTTAGACAGAATGTGGTTGGCATTGCTTCTGGAGACCATCGCATTGGACCAGCCATTCTACAGCTCCCTTCGTGTTCCCACACCATCTTCAGGCCATGCTTCCAAGCCCTTCCATGGCAGTCAGCTACTTCCATGGCAGAAGCACTGGTCCTCACTGCCCAGCATCAATTCCACCCAGGCTCTGCCCTACAAGCTCATGGGTCAATTTGACCCATTTCAGGGACTACTTCCAGGATCACATCCTATTAGCTAGCAGGATATTGTCAGTGTTCCTCACTTAGGCCTTCGTGATTGGTGGTTAGTAGTTTAGTTACTAAATCCTATCTGACCCTTACAACCTCTTGGATGTAGCCAGCCAGTCTCCTCTGTTCATGGAATTCTCCAGAGAAGAATACTGGAGTGGGTTGCCATACCCTCCTTCAGGAGATCTTCCTGATGCAAGGATCAAATCCACATCTCCTACACTGCAGGCAGATTCTCTACCACTGAGCCACCAACCTAGACCTCATGTCAGATCATCTCTTTCTCCTTTCGCTGTTCTCCAAATCACATGGGCCGTAACACCTGGAAACTTTATTTCCCAGAAGCCTTTCCGGAGGTTTCCCACATAGACTGTTCCAGAAAGAACCTTAGGCAAGATTCAGAGGTAGGAGAGAATTTGATCTCACGCCTTCTTGCAGCAGCAACGGGCACATTCGGAGCTTTCCTGGAAGACCAAGGTGAGACTTCCAGGACTATTTCTGCACCTGCCACCTGTCTCCTGAATGCAGGCACCTGGGGTCATTGATGAGTGTTTCCTGAAATTCAGGCTCTTCCTCCCTCCCTGAATTCCAAAAGCACTTTTCATTATCTTTTATTCCTCTCCCAAAGGTTTTATAAGCCTTTGCCATCCTGTATTTGACCTTTTCTTCTGGAAGTATCCAGTGTAGGCTTTTGTTTTCCTGATCAAAGTTTGACTCACACAAGTCAGATGACCAGCGTATTAAAATGAGCTCAAACCAAGCCTCAGTTGCAAGCTCGCTGATACACAAGCTTCTGTCCCATGTATGGTTGCAGAGATCCACAGATTTCACTTCCGCTGCCATTCCTGAGTTGTATTCCGAATCCTCCTTAGGAAGTAAATCCTTGCAGTGGATCCCAGCCCACTAGGCTGGCAGTCCTAAGTTTTGCTGGAAATAAATCAAGTTCAGGGAACTTAACCCTGGCCTTTTATCTATTCTTCCGCTTGAACTGGTGCTCCAAACTAGACAACCTGCCTGGCACCGAGGGACTGACGTCATCCGACTCTGATGCTCGTTTCTGCCTGGAAACGTCCGCTCTTGTGTTTTACCCACTTTTGGGCTCCAGTGCATGTTGGTTAATGATTGAATGTTTGCCTCATCTCTCCAGGTGACAAATCGTGCCATCAAGTTTGCTTGCATGGCCTGGGTCTATTTTGCCCTTATTTCTTTCCTTCTACTACCAGTCTGTCCTTGAAGTCCCAGCATGTCCTTCAGGGAAGACAGTCATGGGCATAGTCTTAGTCATAACATGTCAATCGCTTAAAAGTATAATACTTGTCTATCCCTCTAATTGTGCTTCAAGTCTTGTTTTACACAACCTCAAGTTAGGGTAGAACTCACAAATACAGATGGAAGTCACTAGGGTCGTAAAAAAAGACATCATATTATTTAACATAGAAGCAGGGACCAGTCAGAACTACTCAAGACAACTCTTCATTATGCTGAAGTCACCTACTTCTTTTCCCTACAGATGACATTATGACAGCTTGTTTTACCTTTTCTCTTCTTATATATGATTTGCTGTCCTGAAAGATCTCTTATTCCATTTTCAGGTACGAAAGCATACACATATACTCCGCTTTTGAATCAGCCTTCTGTAGTTGCTATGTGTTCCTGAAAGAGTTCTTTCTTTGCTCTGGCTCCGTCTCTGCTTTTCCTCTTCTGGAAAATTTTTGTAACCACATGTGTGCATTTAGTACTACAGACTCTTCTTTAAGAGGGAATTTATGGCAAACCAATCCATGTGCATTACGAGTGCCAACGTTACAAGTCCATGTAATCATATAATTTCAGATTTTGTTTCAGCCAGAAAACAGAGGCATCAATCTTTGCGAGGCCTGCACAATCCTCCTATCCACAGGCAAAAGGGAGTGTTTAGCCCAGGAAACCATAGCAGCGGTTGTTTCACCTGCCTCCACTCTGAACATCTGAGTGAGTGGAGAAATCGTTTTTGCTAAAAGCTAGCTAGATATGGACACGCCACCTATTCTTCTTGGAAATCTTGTAAAAGAGATTCCACCCACCCATCACTTTGCTGTGCAGGGTGAGTCATGAGCACTGTAACGCCACAAAGGAAGATTCTGACACGTTTACTCTTAGGCTTGCTGGCTGGGTAGATCAGCCTTTGAGATCCGTCACGCTCCGGTCTCCTAACGGTGTTGTAGGCTTTTACCTCTGGACACAGAGGTGGAGAAGGGGCCGTGTTCCTCTTCAGTGTCTGACTTCATTCTGGGGCTTCGGTGCTGCTCTCATGGCCTCGAGTCTTGCTATATCCGGTTCCCCAAATCCAACTGCCTGCCTTCCAGTGGGGTTTCCATGACAACTTCTGTTTGTGGTGCCGTTGACTCCAGCGCTCTCTTTCATCTCTCCTTTGTGGCACCGTGTTCTTCTCCCCAAACATCCCTGTTTCCTCTCTCTTCCTATACTGTGCTTGACTTTGACCCCAGCCTCTCTGACTTCAGTTTACATATTGATGAGTTTGGCTCGATTCTGTCTGGTTTAGCCTAGAACAAAACTCCCATCCTAGAGAACTGAGTCAGACCAAGAGTCTTCTGACTTGTAGAGGGTCGTTAATTTCCTGCCCTGGAAAACAAGGATTAGATGAGAAAGGATTTAGGGAATATCAGTGCTCCCCCGATCCAAAAGATGTATACTTACAAGGTTACTTTTTGAAATAATTCCACATGTTTAACCAAGTGAAAACTCATTTAAGATCATGTGTCTTTTTTTTCCCTCAGATGCATTCTGCAGTATAGGGTGTCTATCAGTCAACCACTCTGTAATATAAAGTGACTTTATCACTCAAAGGCAAATTGTTAATCCTGGATAAAAGTGGGAGATTGAGGAGAAGGGTCATTTTTATTTTTGTTAATTTATTTTTAATTGGAGGATAACTGTTTTACAGTGTTGTGTTGGTTTCTGTTGCACAACAACATCAATCAGCCATAGGTCTACATAGATCCCCTCCTTCTCAAAGGACCCCTCCCACCCCTCTAAGTTGTCACAGAGCACTAAGTTGAGCTCCTGTGTTATACAGTAACTCCCCACTATCTGTTTTTCATAAGGTAATGTATATGTTTCAATGCCACTCTCTCCATTTGTCCCACAGAAGTGTCATTGTTAAATGTGGAATGCCGAGGGTCAAGAAAGAAGATGATTCCGTAAGGAGATGTTTCAAAAATAAAAGTATCCCAGAGCCTGAGCAAATGAGACAGCCCTTTGGATGAGCTGATGGTACTGTTGATAAAGGGAGTTGGGGGCGAAATTATCATGTATTTTGCAGATTTCTTGAGCACATCAGTGGCAGCACCTGGAGCAGACCAGTGTGAAGCCTGTGCTCTTGGCCCTGGGCATGTGCCCATAGGTTGCTGATGCATGTGTGTGTGAGTTATTTCACCAGAAGCAATTGACACCTCTTTCTACAGTGCTCTTGGAAGAATAGCAGACACACAAATGCAGATCCATCATGCTCTACCTAGAACATGGGCTCTGTTCCTCATTCTCCTCCCCCTTACTCTTCTCCACTTCAATCTCCTCTTTAAAAAAGGCTCATTAAGAATCAGGCTTCCCTGGTGGCTCAGATGGTTGTAAAGGATCTGTCTGCAATGCAGGAGACCCCAGTCAATTCCTGGGTTGGGAAGATTCCCTGGAGAAGGAAATGGCTACCCACTTCAAGAAAATTCCATGAACAAAGAGGCCTGGAGGGCTACAGTCCATGGAGTTGCAAAGAGCTGGACATGACTGAGGGACTCAAACTGTCACTTCATTAAGAATCATTCCATGAAGTTCTATTGGTTGTCTTCCGTCCAAATATATATAGTCAATGACAGGTGTAGAAAGAGATCTAGACACACAGTCTACAAAGTCACAGTAGGATGAGTATATCTTCGGAGACCTGTTTTATTTATTTATCTAATTATTGGCCGCACAGCTTGTGGGATCTTAGTTCCCAGACCAGGGAGTTTCTGAGATCTTTGAAATACCAAGCATTTCTATACACTGGAGAGACTAAATGTCCTGGGCTTAGAAGGTCTGGACTTGGTGGGCCCTTATCCTGCTTCTTATCTCACCAGAGGCCCTTGAAATAGTTATTTACCCTCCTGAGTTTACCCAGAGAAGTATGAATAAAAATATCTCCCTCTTAGAATTATGAAAATTATGAGATAAAGTTTGTAATGTGTCTGACAAAGGGTTAAACCAAATTAAGTTTCAACAAAAAGTACATGTATGTATGTTAGAAATATACTATGTATTAGAAATGAAGGGGCTTCCCAGATAGTGCTGGTTGTAAAGAATCTGCCAGCCAACACAGGAGGTAGATGAAGGAGAAGCAGATTCCATCCCGGGTCAAAAAGTTCCCCAGGAGGAGGAAATAGCAACCCACTCCAGTATTCTTGCCTGGAGAATGCCATGGACGGAGAAGCCTGGTGGGCTACAGTCCATGGGGGTCACAAAGAGTCGAACACAACTGAGCACACATACATGCATGCACACACATGCATTAAAAATGAAAACATTTTTACTTTTCTAGAACTTTTTTCTAGAATGTTTTCTACCAATATTCACTATCAAAATAATTATTGAATGACTAGCCTCTGTCAGCCAGTGTAAAATTTGACATAACTTCTTTTTATGGATTGCAGCTGAGAATGTGACTTAGACTTATTCTGAAACCAAATCTTTGCAACAAAGTCAACTTTATTAGACTCAGGATAGCTATGCTCTTGTTGGGGGGTGGGAGGGAGTTGGAATTCTATGCTTGTGTACCATATTTGAAAAGCCAGTCATGATTCATCTTACATCCACATTCTTCTGAGAGCCCTCAACCCCATTCATTTCAATGCAATCAGTATTTATGTGCTACTTCCTGGATGCAGAGGGCAGTGCTAGAAGCTGGGGGTAAAGGAAGAATAAAACACTGTTCTGTTTCAAGGAACAGTAAACATGGCTGAGAGCCAAGGCACAGGGCAAGTGTCTAATACAAAACAATAAAGTAAATGCAATCAGTCCTGATGGAGGAAATGTGGGGAGAGGGGTTCTTTCTGGCTGCAGAACCAATTAATGGATGAGATATCATTTGTACACAGCCTCAAAAAGTGAACAGCAGCTGATCAGGAAAGATGGAAAGAAAGAGAGATCAATGTAAGCAAAGAAGGTTGAGCATTTAAGGTGCATATTTAGGGAGACAATGAACTTGGCTGAAGTAATAGATCTGGAAGCATAGAATCACTAAGTTTTATTGCTAGAAGGGACCTTGGATACCAAACCACTCATTTTAGTAACAGGTGTTAAAGACAATTTCGGCAGAGATGTTTAGTAAGTCATGTTGCATTAATTCATGGAGAATCTGGAGTGTCACTTAAAAAGCCATGCCTTCTACCACAGATAATGGATATTTCTGTAAGTTTCTGAGTAGTAGAATTGAATATATTGTGTTTTCCTGTTTTGGAGCCTTCTATGGCAGTGAAAGTGAAAGTGAAGTTGCTCAGTCATGTCCAACTCTGCGACCCCATGAACTGTAGCCTACCAGGCTCCTCCAACCATGGAATTTTCCAGGCAAGAGTACTGGAGTGGGTTGCCATTTCCTTCTCCAAGGGATCTTCCTGACCCAGGGATCAAACCCAGGTCTTCTGCATTGCAGGCAGATATTTTACCATCTGAGCCACCTGGGAAGCCTCCCATGGCAGTGGTTCTGGGTAAATATTTGGAGAGTTTGTAGACACATTGATTACTGGCTTACTTACACTCCCAAAGTTTCTGATTCAGCAGGTCTGGGTAGGGCCCAATAATATGCATTTATAACAGGTTCCCGGGTGATGCTGCTGCTGGTCTGGAGACGTCAGTTTGAGAATCATTGTTCTAGTGTGTAAATTGTTCAGTTGCCAGATCGTGTCTGACTCTCTGCCACTCCATGAACTGCAGTACGCCAGGCTTCCCTGTCTTTCACCATCTCCCTGAGTTTTCTCAAACTCATGTCCATTGAGTCAGTGATGCTATTCAACCATCTCATCATGTTACCCCCTGATCCTCTTGCCCTCAATCTTTCCCAACATCAGGGTCTTTTCCAATGAGTTGGCTCTTCACATCAAGTTTCCAAAGTATTGGAGCTTCAGCTTCAGCATCAGTCCTTCCAATGAATATTCAAGGTTGATTTCCTTTAGGATAGACCAGTTTGAGCTCCTCATTCTCCTCTCCAAGTGGCTCAAGAGTCTTCTCCAGCACCACAGTCCAAAAGCATCAATACTGCTGAGCTCAGTCTTCTCTATGGTCCAACTCTCACATCTGTACATGACTACTGGAAGAACTACAGCTTTGACTATATTGTCAGTAAAGTGATAACTGTGTTAGTTGCTCAGTAGTGTCCTACCATTTGCAACCCATGGACTGTAGCCCACCAGGCTCCTCTGTCCATGGAATTCTCCAAGCAAGAATACTGGAGTGGGTTGCCATTTCCTCCTCTCAATTCTGGATGCCCATTCAAATCATTCAAGGAGCATTTAAAACTGACTGAGGCCTGTGCCCTACGGCAGACCCACTGACCCAGAAGAGGTGGCTACAGAAGAGCCGGAGGAGAATTTTTAAGGCTCAGGTCAGCCCTTTCCACATTTTCTCCTGTGTATGAATCAGCAGGAATGTGCAGATTTCAGATGCAGATTCCTTTTGAGTAGATCAGAGTTGAGGCTTGAGATGATGTATTCCTAATAAGCTCCCAGCAGATGTTCATGCTGCTGGTCAGGGGACCACACTTTGAATAGCAAGCTCTAGAAATAGTCAACATTCTTTCTTTCTCTTCTTTTCTTTTTTTTTCCTTTTCACTTCTGCATTCAGTGGTTGATTCGGTCCCTCTTTTTCTGCTCCCAAAGCAGCTTAATAACCTCCCACTGCTTCCCTAGTGGCTCAGATAGTAAAGAATGTGCCTATAATGCGGGAGACCTGGGTTCGATCCCTGGATCAGGAAGATC
>SJYC01066031.1:0-43063 GCA_006408675.1 Madoqua kirkii | reverse complement strand
GTTTCTCATGATGTACTAGATTGGTCAAGTCAATTTCATTCCAATTAACATATCAAAATCCAAAAACTTCACAACTTTTTTAAAAGCACACAAAATCAAGGTACTCAAGAGCACTGATTGCTGGATCATAGAAGGTGTGTATCTAAGCTGTCTTACAGTGTAGACAGTATTATGTACACAAAATACCTTTACACTATACATTTACATAAATAAAAGGCATAAATCCACATTATGGCCCAGAGTGATAGTCTTTCCTTCTTCATTTTTACCCACTGTCATTTCTTCCCTCATCCAATACACAGAACAGAAAAAGTAGCATCTGTTTTAATGGCCAAAAAACAGAGTCAGAAAGAAGCCCAGTGTTGCCTGAAGACTTATTTTGTTCCCAGAGACTGGACAGAGGTTGACTCAAGGAAGAAGGAGGCAAAGGGAAAGTTCTTTTATGAGGAGGAAATTCATAGTTCTGGGGTGAGAAGATGAAACTTTTTTGTATAATGAAGAAGTTGAGTGGTAACAAACAACACAAAGAGCTCTTCCAAGAGAACCTGGAAGTGAAAGTGAAGTCGCTCAATTGTGTCTGACTGTTTTCTACACAGAACAGAAAAAGTAGCATCTGTTTTAATGGCCAAAAAACAGAGTCAGAAAGAAGCCCAGTGTTGCCTGAAGACTTATTTTGTTCCCAGAGACTGGACAGAGGTTGACTCAAGGAAGAAGGAGGCAAAGGGAAAGTTCTTTTATGAGGAGGAAATTCATAGTTCTGGGGTGAGAAGATGAAACTTTTTTGTATAATGAAGAAGTTGAGTGGTAACAAACAACACAAAGAGCTCTTCCAAGAGAACCTGGAAGTGAAAGTGAAGTCGCTCAATTGTGTCTGACTGTTTTCGACCCCATGGACTGTAGCCTACCAGGCTCCTCCCTCCATGGATTCTCCAGGCAAGAGTACTGGAGTGGGTTGCCATTTCCTTCTCCAAGGGATCTTCCCTCTCCAGGGGATCTTCCTAATCTGGGGCTTGAACCCGGGTCTCCTGCATTCCAGGCAGACTGACCTGAAGGTCAGTCAAAGTTATAAGTGCAAGGATCAGAAATGGTCTCTGGCTGATATAGGAAGAAAAGATATACATGGAAAATATGTTGAGAGATCACAGAATAGACAGGATGCCCGGAAAACCGAGCTCTGACAAGGGGCAAGGAGGGAATCAGGTGAGGTCAGATTGTGTTGGGTGGAGGTGTGTGTTCTTCCCATTTCCTCCAGCCCATATATTGGTTCCAGACCTGCAATCAGAGAAGTGGTGAAGAAGAGCAGTCACAGCAGCCAGTGTCTTGATTCTGTTTACAGAAATTTCTAGAAGCAACAAGCTAATTTAACATGAAATAAATAAACGTAGGGGTTGTCAAAAGATTCAGAGAATAATGACAACAATATTATTTCACTGCCTATAACATTCTTGATACAATAGTTTCTAAATCCAGGCCCATCTGACAACAGAATGAAGAATGGTCTTATTGTTTTCACTTTACAGAAGAAAGAAGAGAGGTACAAGAAGTTTCTTTATTTGTCTAAGACCACACATGGGCAGAACCATTCTTACAATCAAGAGTTTATGCTTCTGAGCACAGATTCGTTGGGTCTTTCTTCTCAGATGTGGTTGTGTCAGGATTTCTCAGTTGTAGAGATGGAAAGAAGAGCAAGTAGGAGAGAGAGTGCAAGAGAGGGAGGAGGGATGGGTGCAAGCACAAATTCTTGATTCTCCTCTCCCTACCCTTCCCCTCTCTTCTCCCCTACTTCCCCACCTCCCTTGCCTCCTGCTTTCCTTTTGGGGAGAGCTCTTTGCCTCCTTCCCCACTCTGTTATGGGGACTGAGACAATGCTCCTCTCTCCCAAGCCTCCTGGGAGGTCTCCATGCCCTCCTCCCAAACCCACCTTCCCTGCTTGGTTTTCAATTCCCACCCCTTCTCATTCCCAGGTGGACCCCACAGAACGCAGTCTACCCAGGGGGCTATCCAAACTCCATCAGATAGGCAGTGTCCAATAAACTTTTCCATGGCTTGCCCCATGGGATGCTGATAAATCAAATAGCTAGGATAAAGGCTTTTTAAAAAGGACTGTTCACTTCGAAAACTTTTCCATATGTCCTCAGGGGTCTTCATGGGACAATGTAGCCATCCAAGTGTTGGAGTGTCCGGGTGAGTGCCAAACCCTGTCCCAGGGGTGCAGACATAGGGCGACCATCACCAGACCTCTGCACTGGTGGAAATCGCCTGGTGGACACAGGAAACCTAAGCACAACCTCGGCCCCGGAGGCCTTTGCCAGGGTAGGCAAACTCTCATTCACTGAGTGTAGGCGAGGATACAGGAAGAGTCATCATTGGCGCCCACTGGGTATTCAGCTGTCCTTGGATCTCATTCGGTTCAGGCCCAGAGGATCCAAGCCCTGAATCTGTATCTCTGAGGGCGCTGGCATCTGTGGCGGGTAGGGGGAAGGACGTGGCACCCTTTCCCTGAGGGTAAAGGTCTTACCCTGAGAATGAGTAAGTAAATAAAGTCGCTCAGTCGTGTCCAACTCTTTGAAACCCTGTGGACGGTAGCCTACCAGGCTCCTCTGTCCAAGGAATGTTCCAGGCAAGAGTCCCTTCTCCAGGTGATCTTCCTGACCCAGGAATCAAGCCCAGGTCTCCAGCATTGCGGGCAGACACTTTACCGTCTGAACCACCAGGGAAGTATCTACTCCATGCAGAGGCGAGAAACACTTCACGTCTTTGTCTCTGTGGCGCAATCGGTTAGCGCGTTCGGCTGTTAACCCAAAGGTTGGTGGTTCAAGCCCACCCAGGGACGGCCGGATTAAATTTTAGAGAACACCAAAGAGACTCCCTTTTGCCAAGAGGACACCGGAGAAGTGCTGCAGAGAAAGAGCACAAGAGTCAGATGTAAAGGAGCAGCGGGGAGCGGGGCTGACGGCCGGCGCCGCCGTGGAAAGGGCCATTGAGGTCCGCAGGCCGGGAGTGGTGGCGTCCACACTGCTGGGCTGCAAGGTCTCCTGGGCTTCCAAACCATCCCTCGCCTCCTACAGCTTCCGGGAGCTGGGGAGTCGGCGGGGGTGACCTCTGCTCTCGGGTGCGCAGCTAAGGGTACGAGGACTCTGCCTTGGGTGCGGGACCCCGAAGGCAGTCTGAGGGGGCCTGAGGGGCCTCACTTCAGGGAAATGGAGGAGCCCTAAAGCAGGGCCCTCGGGAGTCGCCGTCTCCTTGCCTGAGAGAGCTTGGGGCTCCAAGGTTTCTGCACAAGTGTTAGAAGTTGGTGGCTTGGATAGTGGCTGCAGAATCTTGGGTTTTCCTAAGAACAGTATTCAGTGGTAGCGATTGTCCCCTTTCTGTAGTGTAGTGGTTATCACGTTCGCCTCACGCGTGAAAGGTCCCCAGTTCGAAACCAGGCGGAAGTAGATCGCTACAAACCCTCCCCTCCCACCGCCGCCGCCCGCGGGAGATGTGCTTTATCTTTGGCAAAACGAAAAGGCGCGAAAGGCACAGGGTGAGGCAGCTGATGCAGCTGTAGGAGTTGGTGACCACCTGAAAGTCTACTCAGCACAAGAAAGCAGCCCTCTTTCTCTGCTCCAAGTCTCTGCGGAGTCCAAGCCCAGTTCATCCCAGTGGGAAAGGACAAGGCTGACTTCTGGCCACCTTTACTTCTGGAAACCCCTCCAGCTCCTTGTCGGGCTCCTGGATCTTTTACATGTTTACAGATTGTCACTGAAAACCAAGGAGCTCATTCCCGTGAGGCTCACTTGCTTTTTCCACCTCAGCACACTTGAGGAGCAGTCTTATTTTCTGGTAGAAGAAAACAGACCGAACCCAGGAGCCAAAGTCACAGTCACAGAAATGAAGAATTTAAGGCTCTGCGAACTGAGATGGCCACGGAGAGAAAGGAACCCGTACCCGTGGTCATCAGAGGCCCCGAGGCCAGGTCAGAGATCTGGAGGTAGACGGATCTGCTCATCACCCATTGAAAGCCAAGTCAGCACCTGACTTGTGGTCGCCCGCCTCGCCGATAAGGAGAACGCCACAGACAGGATTCTTCTGACACGCAGTTTATTGTTACAGCTCTTTTAGGAAGTGGCGAGAGGGCCCCGATGCAGGGAAAGCGGTTGCTTATATAGCCCAGAGGGGAGGCGTGTCAACCTCTGATTGGCTCATAACAGAACACTGCCAGAATCCCTGATTAGCATATCCGTGTCAACCTCTGATTGGCTCATAACAGAACACTGCCAGAATACCTGATTAGCATATCCGTTTGACACCAAGGGACGCATCTTGCGCATGCGTCTTTTTTTAGCCTACATTTTGCGAAGAACCAGGAAGCAGGAAACCGGCGCCATCCTGCAATGGCGGCTGCGGCTCCCGACACTGACTCGAGGGAAAATAGGTTCACAAAGAGAGCAGCAAGGCAGCACACAGCCCTAGAGCTGGACCAGGAGGGACTCAGTAGATACTTTGAGACCTGGTCTCAGAAACAGAAGCGTCCCCCAGGAAAGGGAATTTAAAGGGCAATGAGCAGGCGGTCAAGGGCTGGGAGCCTTGCACAGCTGCACACAGCTCTGGTCTGCTGGGCAATTTTGTGTTCTCTGCATCTCTGGTTTCATCTTTTACACTCTCAATTTTCACTTGAAGGTGCTAAGTCATCTTTTATGTACAGCTCCCTGGTGGTCTAGTGGCTAGGATTTGGTGTTCACTGCTCTGTGGCCTGAGTTCAATTCCCGGTCAGGGAAAACTCTTTCTGCATCTGTACTCACAGGAGACTTTCTCTTCTTACTCAGATCAGAGTTGTATTTTGCATCAGATCCAATGCAGAAGAGTTTCTGCACTGAGTTCCTAAATGTCACTGAGTCTGGACCTCAGGGCACTTGACCTGGGGCTGGCTGTTGGAGGTGAGATTTCAAAGAATAGCAAGGAGAGATAAGAAAGCCTTCCTCAGTGATTAATGCAAAGAAAGAGAGGAAAACAATATAATGGGAAAGACTAGAGATCTCAAGAAAATTAGAGACACCAAAGGAATATTTCATGCAAATATGGGCACAATAAAGGGCAAAAACAGTAAAGAAATGGCAAGAATGCACAGAAAAACTATACAAAAAAGATCTTAATGACGCAATAGCCATGATGATGTGAACACTCACCTGGAGCCAGATGTCCTGGAGTGCATGGTCAGGTGGACCTTAGGAAGCATCACTACAAACAAAGTTAGTGGAGGTGATGGAATTCCAGCTGCACTATTTCAAATCTTGTAAGATGATGCTGTGAAAATGCTGCACTCAATATGCCAGCAAACCTGGAAAACTCAGCAGTGGCCACAGGACTGGAAAAGGTCAATTTTCATTCCAGTCCCAAAGAAAGGCAATGCCAAAGAATGCTCAACCCACTGCACAACTGTACTAATTTCCTCTTGCTAGCAAAGTAATGCTAAAAATTCTCCAAGCTAGGCTTCAACAGTATGTGAACTGAGAACTTCCAGATGTTCAAGCTGGATTTAGAAAAAGCAGAGGAACCAGAGATCAAATTGCCAACATCTTTTGGATCATAGAAAAAGCAAGAGAATTCCAGAAAAACATCTACTTCTGCTTCATTGACTAAGACTTTAGTCAAAGGAAGCCTTTGACTGTGTGGATCACAGCAAACTGTGGAAAATTCTTAAAGAGATGGGAATACCATACCACCTTACCCCATACCACCTTACCTGCCTCCTGAGAAACCTTTATGCAGGTCAAGAAGCAACTGTTAGAACTGGACATGGAACAATAGACTGGTTCCAAATTGGGAAAGGAGTACATCAAGGCTATATATTGTCACCCTGCTTATTTAACTTCAATGCAGAGTATATCATGTGAAATGCCAGGCTGGATGAAGCACAAGCTGGAATCAAGACTGCAGGGAGAAATATCAATAGCCTCAGATATATAGATGACACCACCCTTATGGCAGAAAGTGAAGTGGAACTAAAGAGCATCTTGATGAAAGTGAAAGAGGAGAGTGAAAAAGCTGGCTTACAACTCAACATTCAAAAAACTAAGATCATGGCATCTGGTCCCATCACTTCGTGGCAAATAGATGGGGAAACAATCTAAACAGTGACAGATTGTATTTTCTTATGCTCCAGAATCACTGCAGATGGTGACTGCAGCCATGAAATTAAGACACATGCTGCTTGGAAGAAAAGGTATGACAAACTTAAACAGCATATTAAAAAGTGGAGACATTACTTTGCCAATAAAGCTCCATCTAGTCAAAGTTATGGTTTTTCCAGTAGTCATGTATGGATGTGAGAGTTGGACTATAAAGAAAACTGAGTGCTAAGAACTGGTGCTTTTGAACTTTGGTGTTGACTGAGTGCTAAGAATTGGTGCTTTTGAACTTTGGTGTTGGAGAAGACTCTTGAGAGTCTCTTGGACTGCAAGGAAATCAAAGCAGTCCATCCTAAAGGAAATCAGTCCTGAATATTTTATTAGAAGGACTGATGCTGAAGCTGAAGCTTCAATACTTTGGCCACCTGATGAGAAGAACTGACTCACTGGAAAAGACCCTGATGCTGGGAAAGACTGAAGGCAGGAGGAGAAGGGGACAACAAGGATGAGATGGTAGGATGGCATGACATGGTAGGATCGATGGACATGAGTTTGAGCAAACTCCAGGAGTTGGGGGTGGACAGGGAAGCCTGGCATGCTGCAATCCATGGGGTTGCAAAGAACCAGAGAAGACAGAGACTGAACTGAACTGAGACATAAAAACGCTTAAAGACTTCATCAGCTACATTACAAGAAATGTTAAAGGAGTCCTCCAGGAAGTACAACACTGACACCAGCTGGAAACCTGGATTTACACAAAGGGATGAAGGAAAAATATAAGATTTTAAATTTAAATCTCTTAGAAATATGGGACAGATTTTTTTAAATAATGGAAGATTGTAGGGTTTATAACGTGCACTGAAAAGGAGAAACATGAAGACATAACGTTGCTAGTTGCACTCTTTCAGAATATTCCGGATTCCCAGTGACCCTGACTGGGCAACCTGCTCTTGATTTAGGTCCAGAAACGAGGGACAGAAAGGTAGTGAAGGATGCGTTTTTTAGAAAGGAAGAGCAGAGTAGAAAGAACCACAAAGCCTTGGCGTACTTACTTAAAAGGTACAAGGTGAAAGTTATCCTTGGGTAGGATTGGAACCTCCAACTTTCCGGTTAACAGGCAAAGGCGCTAAACAATCACGCCTCAGAGCTCAATACAAATGGCCTGCTTTTCATCCCCTTGGGTGCCAAATGCCCCAGCCGCGCCTTGCTCCCCTCCCCTCGCAGAAACAGCGCCCCTGAAACGCCCCCGGCCTGAGCCGGGAGGATAGGTAGGGGTCTAAGGAAGCTGAACACTCGCTTGGACTCCAGTATTTCTTCTGTTCTGTGCTCCACCTTCACCAGGCCCTCTGAGCCGCTGGCGCTGCCCTCCCTCCGCTCGGCCGCGGTCGGTGAGGCGAGAGCTAGAACCAGCGGATGGGAAGGGTCGATCCAAGGAACAAACGCGAAGAGCTGGGAAAGAGCCGGCCAGGTAGGGGCGAGACAGTCAGACTTCCCAGAGGGCACGTGCTGGATCTGGGGAGATGAGAATTGGTTTTTGATTTTGTTTTCTCATCATGTATCAGAATTGAGAGGAAGAGAGCGGAAGCCAGTGAAAGAGAGAATACGAACACTTGAGTAAAGTTTCCAAGAATAAAGTAGTGCAGTGATTGGAATCATTTTATTTCAAATGACATAGATTAAGAACAATTGTCAACGCTTGGGTTGTGGTGCGCCGTGATCTTATAGTGGTTAGTACTCTGCGTTGTGGCCGCAGCAACCTCGCTTCGAATCCGAGTCACGGCATTAGGTTACGCCTGGCATCTCCTTGTTTTTTTCTTTTCTTAAATCCTGTAATGGTCTACATTGGGTTCTCCGAAATGTGACCGCCAATTCTATCCAAAAAGGAAATTATTAAGGTGTGTGATCACAGAACAAAATGCACAAATCATTAATGAACAGCTATTTGATGTGAAATCATCACTAGGATCAAAATGCAGAAAAATTTTTATCAACGAAGTATGGAAGATACACTTTGATACATGATGAAGCCCTTTGATACATTTTCTAAGTAATGCCTATCCATCCTCTGCTACTCTAAGCTATTTTGATGACCACCCCACAGATTGTCCTTTCTTCAAACTCACCTAAATGAATATACACATTTTACTATCTAGGGATTATCAAGCAGAAATGCTGAAGTAGAGTTTCCCACTAGTAAGGAAATCACGGAGTTCAGCACCACGTGAAAGCAATGGACAAGTTTTTGCCCTGGAGAAAGCTCCTTCAAGATCAGGTATCTCTGCTGACAGCTAACTATAAGCTTGTACCCTGAGGGCCACCGTCTTTCACTCAGGGTCACCCTCCGCCCTTCTACCCTTACCAAATCACTCTCTGCAAAGCAATTCTAGCAAAGATCTCCCAATTCTCCTGCCCCTCCCCACACAGGCAAAGCACACTCTCTCACCCACCAGACTGACTGCCTTTCATCACCTCTTCCAGAGCCACACACACCCACAGCCACGTGCTGTCTCATCTACTGCTCCCTCTGCAAGCTTGGTCCACACTCCTATCCACCCCTATCCACCATCCCCTCTTCCTCACTCACCTATTGCCCTACAGTGGACATAACATTTATCCTAACAGGTCTTCTGAGTGAGTGTCCAAGGGAAAAGGGAAAATGTGCCCACTACCAGATGGAGACCACAGGGATTCCAAACAACAGCAGCTGGAGAGTCAGGACATTTACCTGGATCACCATCATATTGATATTCTGGTATTGATTTTTACACGTACTTTCTGCTTATGTCAACAATAACAGTTTTCCATTTGTGGTAGTGAGATGAATTGGAAACTCAAATTACTCAGGGAAATGAATGTGAATGAATGGATTGAAAGAGAATATTTTAAAAATATAATCCACCCTCACTCTACTGAAGAGTGGGTGGAAATGGCAAAGGCCTAAGAGGTTGGGTGAGTCTGCTTTTGGTGGGCCAATCATTGGATTTGAAGCAGCCGCTCCTGGGAACTTCCCAAGCTTGGGTGTCTCCAAGGGATGCTTCAAAGGATTCATCTGCACTGCACTGACGGACCACAGGACCTGATTTCCTTTTCCTGGGAAGCCTAAGCCAGGGTCTTACTGGATCACAAAGATGGATATTTTAATAACCAAAAGTTATAAGAAAATATTCTTGACATTTTTACTCATCAGGGAAATAAACCTTAATACTACATGGAGATTTCATTACCCTGCAGCATGATTGTATTTAAAAGAATTCGTACATCAAATGCCGACAGTTGCCAAGCAATTGCATCTGTAGTAGTTAGTTTGAAATCATTCTAGAAGACTGTTGGCAATTTCTGATAAAGTTAATCTTGTACCTACACCATGACTTCAAAATTGCAGTACATCCATGAATGCAGAAGTATACAAAAAGATTGATATGGAATATTCATCAAAGCACCAAGAATATTCATCAAGGACACCAATTAACACCCAAAAACCCACCAAAATTACTCCAGTAATACCAAAATTGATAAGTGATAACATAACAGTATGAATATGTCTGATGAACAAAATGTTGCATGAAACAAAAATCAGTAACAAAAAATGTACATTCATTCATTTGAGTTTTAAAAGCAGGCAACAGTACATAATTGTAATAGACTTCAGAATTAGTAATTAAGTGATCTTGTGTAGGAATTGCCTGGAAAGGGTCTCAAATGACATTGCTAGGATGGTAGCAGTTTTCTATAGCTTCATCTGGGTGGTGATTACATTTGCCTAAGTTCACAAATTGTGCCTATGAATTAAAGATGTGTGCTTTTTACACAGTGAGGAGTATAGTTCAATGATTTATTTTTTCCATAGAAATCAGTGGATGGTGAGTGGAGACAAGCTGCTGTAAACTGTGATGACTAGTTTGCATTTTATTGTAAACCCATTGAAAACTCATTCTCCTTTAGTGTAAAAAAAAAACAAAACTACTGATATTAGAAATACCTTTTCCAGAAAAAAAGTCATTGACCATATTATTTCGTTAGTGCAAGCTATAGACAAAGCTACTTGAGAGGCAATATTTACACTTCAGAGTATGTTCTGCTCAACAGTGAGACAAGCAGTTGACCTAGATTTTGCTTTGACCAGCCCACCTGTGTGCTGTGGGATTTACTCCTCACAGAATACAGATGCAAGGCCAGCAGCAAACTGCTCTCCAACCACTGCTAAGTGGCATAACTCGTGCTGGGATTAAAAGCAAAATGAATATTACTCAACCATAAAGAAAAAAAAAAAGAATGAAATAATGCCATTTGGAGCAATGTGGATGACCTGGAGATTCTCATATTGAGTGAAGTGATATGATATCACTTATATGTGGAAACTAAAACACAAAACAAAAATGATACAAATGAAATTATATACAAAACAGAAATAGACCCTCAGATGTAGAAAACAAGCTGCTGGTTACCAAAGTGAAAAGAGTAGAAAGAGGGATAAATTAAGAGTTTCAGATTAACATATATACACTACTGTGTATCAGATAGATAACCAATATGGACCTCTAGCAAGAGAGGGAACTAAACTCAATATTTTGTAAATAAATAAATAAAATATTTTGTAATAAAAACCTATATAGAAAGAGAATCTGAAAAAAAAAGTATGTACAACTGAATCACTTTGTTGTACACCTGAAACTAACAACACTGTAAATCAACTATATGCCAATTTAAAAAAAAAGCAAATGGAAAAAGGTTATAGACACTAACTTGATACAGCCTGGATATGAACCGAGGTTGCTGCCACCACAATACAGCACTATACACCATACAAGCACAACGCACAACGTGACTTCAGGTAGCTGTTTCGACATAAATAAATCCACACTGTTTTATTCCTGGACACTTACAGAAGTTCGTGCTTTTCTCTCTTTCATGCTCTTCTCCGATTCTTCCTCCCCAATTTGCTGCTTAAAAAAGCAATTTTTCTTTCTGAGGATCTGTCTGGCCCGAGCCTCTTCACAGACTTCCTGGAAGGTCTGCTGGCAGGTTTCATTCATGTCTTTGCTTGCTCTCGCTCCTTTTCACGTTTCCTCTTTGTATGTTATCTCTTTCCCGTTAAGTCACACCGACCACACCTACTAAACCACTGCCCAAAGGTGCAGACGGCCGGATGAAGGTGGAGCAAACCTGGAGCCCTCACTGAGTCCACCTCGGATTCAGCTCCCCTCAGGCCCTCCTCGGCTCAGGCCTGGCCTCCGGGCGCTGGCTTCTTAGGCGGGTGTGGAGTAAGGCGTGGCAGGGACACTCGGCTGCGCTTCTGCCTTCGGAATCGCCCGACGCCCGGCTTTCCAACGGGAACGAACACTGAGTGGACTCGTCTCTCCGATGGCCCGAGACTTGAAGACCGAGCTTCTCTCCGGAGAAAGGCCGGTGGCTTCGCCTACCTTTGTAGCTCTGCTTGCTTTCTGCGGGGATGAGTGAGTGAGTGAGTGTTAAGTCACTCTGTTGAGACCAAAAACGAGCCAATGTCAAGTCTCTGTAGCGCAATCGGTTAGCGCTTTCGGCTGTTAACCGAGAGGTTGGTGGTTCAAGCCCATCCAGGGACGTGTCTCAGCCTTTTGGAGTGTAAGCGATGTATGATTGATAAATTCTAGTCTGTACATCGTTCTCAAGTTCCACTACTACAGTCCTTTCCTTATGTCTTGTATACACAAACATGAGAACCTATATCCAGATAGTCACTGATCCTCAGAAAGGGTCTCTGGAGGAAAGCAGATCAGTGGGAGTCCTGGAATTCAGGAAATAGCAGGCTTATTATCCTTACCCTGTAAACTCCTTTCACCAATGAAGTTTCTTTCACTGTTTGTAGTAGCCTTTATCCCTTCCCATATACTTCTGTAATTACTTTGGTTCTATGCTTTTCCTATGACAGTCATCATTCTTGCACACATGGCTACAGGGTAGAATCCTGGAAGAGTAATTGCTCTGTCATAGCCTTTACATGGTTTGTATATAATTCCTTTTTCTTACCTTTGTTGACTTATTGGGTGTAAATATTTTGTTATTTCAGCAACTACTTTGGGCATTATAGCATACATACATCTGTAACTTAGCACAGCCTGCCTTCAAGGGATGGCACACTTCCTCACATTTCTCCCCTGCCTGCTCTTATGCTTATGTTGTCCTGTATTTTACTTGGCATATGTTTTGAATCCCATATCCAAGGTTATTACTTAAAAAAAAAAAAGCTGCCCCATGTTTTAAAACAGATTTAATTGATAAAAAATCATATGTTTCCGATGCATAGACCATGTCTCTTTTCCTTCATTTCCTTTGTGTCCATTAGGAATTCCACTTCATGTGAGTTTCCTTCTCCTTGGAGGGCTCCTCTAACTTGTCTTGCTGTGTGGCTTTTCTGGTGACAAAGTCTTTAAGCATGGCTATGTCTATAAATGTCATCATTCAACTTCTATTTTCAAAGAGACTTGGGAAGGGGGTGAGTAGGCCTAAGATTACACTCTTTTTCACTCTCAGTCCTTTAAAAATGTTGCTTCACTGTCTACTCACTTCCATTGTTTTTGATGAGAAGTCTCACATAATTTTTGTTTTCTGAATGTACTATGTGTTTTCTTTATGGCTCATTGGACATCTTTTTTTCTTTTATAATGGATTGGAGCAGTTTAATTACTCCGTGACTAGGCACAGTTTTCTTCCTGTTTCTTGTGCTCACAGTTTGTCTCCTTGGATGGGTGGGTTTATAATTTTCATTATGATTGGAGTGTGTCCTCTTGTGTTTCTTCAGTTTTTCCTTCAAAAAGTTTCTCCTGGTATTTTTTGAGACTCCAAATACTCTCTTATGTTAGGCCCTTTAAAGTTTCTCTACTGATTTGCCGGTCGCCCTTCGGCCTGAGTAGACCAACAATGCTACATGGGTTGGGTGGATGACTGGGGGATTGGGCTGGAAAGGAAACATAGTAAATTGGAAAGAGGATAGACGGGACAGGCTGGGCGCTTGAATCAGTGTAGGGATGGTTGACGACTGCAAGACTCGAGCAGCATCATCTTTTATATCAGAAAGCTGGCGGGCACTATGGGGAAAAAACAAAACAAGAGTAAGTGGAGGAGGTGCTAGAAGAAGAGGAAGAAGAATATGTGGAGGAAAAAGTTCTAGACTGTTGAGTGGTAAAGGGCAAAGTGGAGTATCTTCTAAAGTGGAAGGGGTTCTCAGATGAGGATAACACATGGGAACCAGAAGAGAACCTGGATTGCCCTGACCTCATTGCTGAGTTTCCACAGTCACAGAAAACAGCACACGAGACAGATAAATCAGAGGGAGGCAAGTGCAAAGCTGATTCTGATTCGGAAGATAAGGGGGAGGAGAGCAAACCAAAGAAGAAGAAAGAAGAGACAGAAAAGCCACGGGCTTTGCCCAGGGTTTGGAACCAGAGAGGATTGTTGGAGCTATGGAGTCCAGTGGAGAATGCATGTTCCTAATGATACGGAAGAACTCTGATGAGGCTGATCTGGTCCCTGCCAAGGAAGCCGATGTCAAGTGCTCACAGGTTGTCATATCCTTCTATGAGGAAAGGCTGACGTGACATTCTCACTCCTCAGAGGATGATGACAAAAAAGATGATAAGAATTAACTTTCTTGAATACCAGTCCCTGTCACATCTGACTGTGGGTTTCAAGTGGGGAAAGAAGGAGTTCCCCTTGTCTTGACACCATAAAGGTGGCTTGAGAAGATATCCTTTGAAGAGCCAGTATAGTTTCTGTGCCCTACAGCAGCTCAGGGCTTCAAAGCCACGCCATGCTGTACAGTTTGCACACCCCTCCTAGTGAAGGGGAAGGAGGGTCAATGTTTCAAGGCAACCCATTCTGAACGTTGCTGAAAAAAAGCAAAGGGCCTTCTATGAAGGACAAAATGTAGAATGGGATGTGAGAGAGCAAGAGATGCTGTAGATCTTCAAAGAGCATCTCCACAACCCACACAGCCTTCTTCCCGATACTGTTAACTTCGCATTTTTACAGCATAGCATGTGTGTAGTTTCTGGCTATTACTGGTGTATTTTGGGGGTGGGGTGGGGTGGGAAAGAAGGGAGATGGGTTAGGATCATTTTTGTTAAAATTTGGGGAAATGGTGAAACAAAGGAAGGAACAACTAATGATGATTGGGTTCTGTGTCCAGAATATTGTATCCTTTCAAAAAATGTCATTGGCAACCTAAATGAGGACTGTGAAAGACTGTTTAAAAGCTATGAATGCCTGAAATTTAGAAGCCAAGGTATTCCCTGCCTGAGCTTAATGCTGTTCCCAACAAAGGAATAAGAAGCTACCAAAGCTGCCATTTGGGGGATGGAAACTGGTTGAGGAGGAAAAGTCTTATTGGAGTGTATACACAGGCAGATCATTTTGTCTTAGAGGTGCTACTCATGAAGCTGACAAGAAGACCCTTTCTTCTCCTATTGTGAAGTTACAAATATCAGCTTCTCCATTCAAGCCACTGGTGAAGTATTTAGGGAAAGGCAGAGTGGTATAGGAGGTAAGTGAGTAGGGAAAGACAAGGGCTGGTGCTTACAGGGTGGAAAACTTTTGGAGCCTCTGTTTTTTCAGCTTTGAAACCATTGGTGGTAGGGTTCAGTCACTGACAGCACAAGTTCAAGAGTTGAATGATTTCAAAAGCCCTGGTCTCAGAGAAGATAAATTTTCATACTGGGGCAGTGGTTCACTTTAAAACAAAACAAAGTTTTTAATCCTAAGAATTAACTAACATCCAAAATGCTGTCTTGAGTCATGAGATCCATCAGTTGTTGACATAATCTTGATCAGCATCTAGAACTCCATTGCAATTTTTAGGCATGTGTTAGGTTTTTGTGAAAACTTTTGTTTAAATGTAAATTTCATATCAACCCTGTCAGTTTTTTTGTCTTAATAAAACTGTATAGATTTATAATCCTTGGGGAAAAAAATAAGTTGTTCTACCATTCAGTGATGCTATTAATATGTTCATTTAAAAAAATTACTGCCATTTCATTTTGAATAGTTTCAGTGTATTCCCTAATTTTTTTCCTTGCAATGTCTAATTTGCTGTTGATCCACAGATGTTTTTGTCTTTATCTCTAAAGTTTGCTTTTTGCCATTTTTGTATGTTCCACATTTCTAATGAACTCTTTGGACATATGCAGCTTAGTCATGGTAACTGTTTAAAGTTCTCTCTGCTGATTTTTTCATCATGTCAGTTCTGGTCACTTTTTACTGAGTGATTATATTCTTCCTTTTGCATCATATTTTTCTGCCTCAACAAATGCATGCCTGACATTTGTTGTTGCTTGGATGCTGGAAATTTTCAAAATTTCCTTTCTGGATACTAGCTACTTTGATATTCCTATGAATTATTTTGAGTTTTGTATTGGGGTACAGTTAAGTGACTTGTAAACAGTTTGATCTCTTTGGATCTTGCTTTATGATTTTTTTCAGAAGGTCAATGTAGGGCTGAGTATTCTAGAGCTGTGTTCTTGCCCCAAGGCTCATGAGTTATATAAATAGTCTAGTCTGGCTGATGGCAGTGAGAACAATTGCCTGTCCCATGTGAACACCAGGCACTGTTCCATGATCTGATCCAAAATTTCTTTTCTTGGTCTCAGGTAGTTCTCCACAAGTGAGCTCTTAGAAGAACTCTGTTTAGTACCTCAGGGAGACTGTTTAGTATCCCTGGATATCCTTTTCTCTTTCATCACTGGACCTTTGTTCTCTGAACCCTAGCTGCCTTGCTTTCCACCAAAACTCAGCTTCCTCTCAACAGTCCAAAGAGCTGGTCTCAGATCACCCTTCTCATGCCCAACCTGGACATGCTCTTAAAGCAGTCATGTGGGCCAATGGCAGGACTCACCTTGTTTCTCATTCTCAGGTGATTCTCAGCTGTCCTCTTTTGCATTGTCCTCTTTCCTGTGTCTAGAAGCTAACATTATATATTTTCCTTTTTTTCCTGTGGGGGCAGTCAAGAAAGGCAGGGTGAGATTTCAAGCAGGAGGGTAAATCTGATTTTTGTCACTCCAAATACAAAAAGGAAAATGGCTGTTTGAGGAGGCCTTACAAATAGCTGTGAAAAGAAGAGAAGCCAAAAGCAAAGGAGAAAAGGAAATATATACCCATTTGAATGTAGAGTTCCAAAGAATAGCAAGGAGAGATAAGAAAGCCTTCCTCAGTGATTGGTGCAAAGAAATAGAGGAAAACAATAGAATGGGAAAGACTAGAGATATCTTCAAGAGGATGAGAGATATCAAGGGAACATTTCATGCAAAGATGGGCTCAATAAAGGACAGAAATAGTATGGACCTAACAGAAGCAGAAGATATTAAGAAGAAGTGGCAAGAATACACAGAAGAACTGTACAAAAAAGATCTTCCCAGTCGAGATAATCATGTTGGTGTGATCACTGACCTAGAGCCAGACATCCTGGAATGTGAAGTCAAGTGGGCCTTAGGAACCATCATTATGAACAAAGCTAATGGAGGTGATGGAATTTCAGTTGAGTTATTTCAAATCCTAAAAAATAATGCTGTGAAAGTGCTGTACCCAATATGCCAGCAAATCTGGAAAACTCAGCAGCAGCCACAGGACTGGAAAAGGTCAGTTTTCATTCCAAGCCCTAAGAAAGGCAATGCCATAGAATGCTCAGACTACCACACAATTGCACTCATCTCACATGCTATTAAAGTAATGCTCAAAATACTCCAAGCCAGGCTTCAACAATACGTGAACCATGAACTTCCTGATGTGCAAGCTGGTTTCAGCAAAGGCAGAGGAAACAGAGATCAAATTGCCAACATCCATTGGATCATTGAAAAGGCAAGAGAGTTCCACAAAAAGCATCTATTTCTGCTTTATTGACTATGTCAAAGCCTTTGACTGTGTGGATCACAATAAACTGGAAAATTCTGAAAGAGATGGGAATACCAGACCACTTGATCTACCTCTTAAGAAATCTGTATGCAGGTCAGGAAGCAACAGTTAGAACTGAACATGGAACAACAGACTGGTTCCAAATAGGAAAAAGAGTATGTCAAGGCTGTATATTGTCACCCTGCTTATTTAACTTATATGCAGAGTACATCATGAGGAAGCTGGGCTGGATGAAGTACAAACTAGAATCAAGATTGCTGGGAGAACTATCAATAACCTCAGATAAGCAAATGACACCACCCTTAAGGCAGAAAGTGAAGAAGGACTAAAGAGCCTCTTGATGAAAGTGAAAGAGGAGAGTGAAAAAATTGGCTGAAAACTCAACATTCAGAAAACTAAGATCATGGCAACTGGTCTCATCACTTCATGGTAAATAGATGGAGAAACAGTGGAAACAGTGTCAGACTTTATTTTGGGGGGCTCCAAAATCACTGCAGGTGGTGACTGCAGCCATGAAATTAAAAGATGCTTACTCCTTGGAAGAAAAGTTATGACCAGCCTAGACAGCATATTAAAAAGTAGAGACATTACTTTGCCAACAAAGGTCCATCTAGTCAAGGCTATGGTTTTTCCAGTAGTCGTGTGTGGATGTAAGAGTTGGACTGTAAAGAAAGCTGAGCACCAAAGAACTGATGCTTTTGAACTGTGGTATTGGAGAAGACACTTGAGAGTCCCTTGGACTGCAAGGAGATCCACCCAGTCCATCCTAAAGGAAATCAGTCTTGAATGTTCATTGGAAGGACTGATGTAGAAGCTGAAACTCCAATACTTGGGCCACCTGATGTGAAGAGCTGACCCATTTGAAAAAACCCTGATGCTGGGAAAGATTGAAGGCAGGAGGAAAAGGGAATGACAGAGGATGAGATGGTTGGATGGCATCACTGACTCAATGGACATGAGTTTGGATAAACTCTGGGAGTTGGTGATGGACAGGGAGGCCTGGCATGCTGCAGTCTGTGGGTTCACAAACAGTTGGTCATAACTGAGTGACTGAACTGAACTGAAGGCATCATATGTGTTTCTAAGTTGATTTATAGTAGGTGTGCCAATTTGTACTTCTATCTTTCCAAATCCATGAAAGAGCTTTTTTCTTCATATTCTTGCCATCATGATGAACTTTGTACACATCTGTATGATACTCTAGTAAGAGGACAGGTACCCTCTTGATTCAGTTAAGCCAGAGGTACAACAAAAGTCTAAATGGACATTACTCAGATATCCCCTACTGCACATGTTCAACAGCTAAATTTCCAAGATGTTTAGAAAGCATTCCAATAATTGTAATTATTTTTGATAGTGACCTACTTATTTGAGTCTGAGAAGACTACACAGAATGACTTCCAGTTGGTTCACACTAAATTTCCATTTATGAATAGGACAGGGAAAAAACACTGGTCTTAGATATTTGTTCTTCCTTTTTCTTTATGAATACAGTTTTGCCCTCTGGATGCACATATTTAATGACTGGCCACTCTCTGACTCAAGACTGTGTTGGAATGCCAATAACTGTGTCTTTATGATTCCTTGACAGTGTTTGGTTGTTTCTGCAAAAATTATCCCATTTGAGACAAGTTGTTGGGACCAATAGGATTCTGCACCTGACAATCCATCTTGTGCAGACCTGGCACCAAGTTATTAGTCGACCTTCCCTGAATTCTTCTGTTGAATCTCATGAGCACTCAGGCTTTCACACAGCAAATCTAGTTCCTGGACATTCTTTCTACTCTCTCAGTGTGTTTCTTTGTCTGTCTGTCATTCTCTGTCCCTCATACTCTAGGCCTTCTGCAATCTACCTAATTTCTTCTCCTTTTCACCTTTCCAGGACATTACACCAGATTGCCTTTAATCACTGAGCAGTTCTCAGTCACTTATTAGATGCTAGGCCCTGCTATGGGCAGGGAAAAGGAAGAAAGATGCGAATAGTGAGTCAGCTCAAGGCCTCTGCCCTGTGGAGCTCACATCTGGAGGCATTGAAAGGGGGCGGTGTGGCAGGAGCAGAAATGGTTCCTGGCAGTTTTCCCCAAGCTAATCTGCTTATCTTGGCCTAGGGTTCTAGCAGTGATGGAGATGAGAGAAGCATAATGAAGATGGATGACTTCAGATTTAGTAGGCAGAAAACTAAGAACCAAAATAATTTTTTTCAATTACATAAACGCACACTTTAGGAAAACAGTAAACATTCAGCAACAGTTTCCCACTTCCTGGAGCAGACATGCCATGTGTTCCACAATTCTTATACTGACGTTGATGGAAATAGTCACCAATCTCCCATAAAAGGCACCTGAGCCTCCTCTCAACCTGTTCACATATGGTCATTCTATAATATATAAACATAGGAGGCAGCACCATAGGGAAACAATGTTTTTCATTTCTATCATGGTTACACGTGATACAGGCAAAGATCACACATTAATTAATTTAATATCAGTCAAAGAACTCAGATAAACATAGACCTTAAAATCAAAAGTTGAGCTGACACATAATAGAGAAATGCATGTTGGAATCATACAGTAAATGACACCCCAAAGTCTAAGTGGATTGATTATGATTTCTAGAATTATAATACTACATCTCCATTTAACATATATTATATAGTATATTTAATTTCTTGGAACACATAATTTTAAGTTTATAAACTTAAATGTTTATCCAGTTAAATTTTTTCTTAATTTATTCCTTTATTTGCATTATTTATCTGCACTAGGTCTTCCTTGCAGTATGCAGGATCTAGTTCCACAATTGGGGATGGAACCCAGGCTCCCTGTATTGGGAGCAAGGAGTCTTAGCTCCTGGACCACCAGCAAATTCCCTTAAACTTTTCGATAAACAAGTAAAACCAGTATAGAAAACTTAGGCAATTCAGTGTTATTAGAATTTGAAGAGAAAATAAATCCAAGACTGTGCAAACCAGAGTACTTTGTTACCAATATTTTTCATATTATTACAGTATTTGAAAAGCAAGATAGTTTTTGAACCAAAATTATTTACCTGTGTGATACATACAAGGAATATTCTCTATAACATTTTCTGTGTGATTTTATGTCATTTATTATAATAGAGTGTTAATAATATTTGAGAATTATTAGTTTCAGTTTGATTTTTTTCTTATACCTAGCACACCAGGTACATACTAACATCTCTATGATAAAGTAAAACTAAACTTTTTGTTTTTTCTTCTTCATTTCAGTAGGAAATGAAGCTACATTTCAGTAAGAAAAGTCAAAGTCTCCTTGGATGTTATCTGCTGGAATTCTCATTGTAGAAGCAGTATCAGCACCCCCAGTTTGGGCATCCCTTGGAGAAGGAAATGGCAACTCACTCTAGTATTTTTGCCTGGAAAATCCCATGGACAGAGGAGCCTGGCGGGTTACAGTTGATGGGGTCCCAAAGAGTTAGACTCGCCTGAGTGATTGAGCACATGCACATACACATGCCAGAGAGACTGAGCACACATACACACACACATGCTAGAGGACACACGCACACACACATGCCAGAGAGAGAAAGATTTCCCTGGCCAGAAGTCTAACATGGTCTGGGGTGGTGAAAGCACCAAATCCTAGCCACTAGACCACAAGGGAATCTTGCAAAGTATCTGGTTTAGTGTCTCCAGGTAAAAACTATAACGGTAAAAATTAAATTCTTGAGATGCCAAGAGCAGGAAAGGAGGTGATTGCCAGTGGCGCAGGGCAGAATAAAGCTGTGCAAGTCTCCCAGCTCTTGCCCCTAGATTCCATCCTGGCTTAGCTTTAGCGTTGTGTGCAGCAGAGCCAAGGTCAAGCTCCCTTTCTGAACCTCTGCTGTCTGTATCAGAAAAATGTGCAGACTGGCTCTCAACGGGTGATGGGTGGATCTGTCTACTTCCTGACCTCTGACGTGGCTCAGGTGCCTCTCTTGATAATGGCATGTGTATGGACTCTTTTCGTTCCTGACAGGTCAGTTAGAGGAGTTCTTTATTTGTGTCTTTGGCTCCAGCCTCAGGTGAAGAGTTGAGTTTGGTTTCTTTTGTTCTCCCATCACACCAAATGTGCTTCAGGGGGATGAACTTCTTGGTTTCCAGAGCTACACTACATGTCAGGGTATAGAGGAGATTTACATGCCAGAGGAACTGAGGGTATTTCTGGATGGTAAAGGTGATCTTTTTCCATTGTTTCCCCATCTATTTGCCATGAAGTGATGTAACTGGATGCCATGACCTTAGTTTTTTGAATGTTGAGTTTTAAGCCAATTTTTTCACTCTCTTCTTTCACATTCATCAAGAGGCTCTTTAGTTCTGCTTCACTTTCTGCCATAGGGTGGTGTCATCTGCATATCTGAGGTTATTGACATTTCTCCTGGTAATCTTGATTCCAGTTTGTGCTTCATCCAGCCTGGTATTTCACATGATGCAGTCTGCATAGAAGTTAAATGAGCAGGGTGACGATATACAGCCTTGACGTACTCCTTTCCCAGTTAGCAATCAGTCTGTTGTTCTGTGTCCGATTCTAACTGGTGCTTCTTGACCTGCATACAGATTTCTAGGAGAAGGTCAGGTGGTCTCATATTCCTATCTCTTGAAGAATTTTCCAACAATTTGTTGTGATCCACACAGTCAAAGTCTTTGGCATAGTCAATAAAACAGAAGCAGATGTTTTTCTGGAACTCTCTTGCTTTTTTGATGATCCAATAGATGTTGAAAATTTGATCTCTGGTTCCTCTAAAACCAGCTTGAATATCTGGAAGTTCATGGTTCATGTATTGTCGAAGCCTGGCTTGGAGAATTTTGAGCATTACTTCGCTAGCATGTGAAATGAGTGCAGTTGTGTGGTAGTGTGAACCTTCTTTGGCACTGCCTTTCTTAGGGATTGGAATGAAAACTGACCTTTTCCAGTCCTGTGGCTGCTGCTGAGCTTTCCAGATTTGCTGGCATATTGAGTGCAGCACTTTATTTTGGGGGCTGCAAAATCACTGCAGATGGTAACTGCACCCATGAAATTAAAAGATGCTTGCTCCTTGGAAGAAAAGCTATGACCAACCTAGTCAGTTCAGTCGCTCAGTGGTGTCTGACTCTTTGTGACCCCATGAATCACAGCATGCCAGGCTTCCTTGTTCCATCACCAACTCCCAGAGTTCACTCAGACTCACGTCCATCAAGTCAGTGATGCCATCCAGCCATCTCATTCTCTGTCGTCCTCTTCTCCTCCTGCCCCCAATCCCTCCCAGCATCAGCATCTTTTCCAATGAGTCCACTCTTTGCATGAGGTGGCCAAAGTACTGGAGTTTCAGCTTTAGCATCATTTCTTCCAAATAAATCCCAGGGCTTCAGAATGGACTGGTTGGATCTCCCTGCAGTCCAAGGGACCAAGACCAAGTAGCTGAAGACAAAGACCAAGGCACCTAGACAGCATATTAAAAAGCAGAGATATCACTTTATCAACAAAGGTCCATCTAGTCAAGGCTGTGGTTTTTCCAGTGGTCACGTATGGATGTGAGAGTTGAACTGTAAAGAAAGCTGAGCACTGAAGAATTGATGCTTTTGAACTGTGGTGTTGGAGAAGACTCTTGAGAGTCCCTTGGACTGCAAGGAGATCTAACCAGTCCATACTAAAGGAAATCAGTCCTGAATATTCATTGAAAGAACTGATGCTGAAGCTGAAACTCTCAATACTTTGGCCACCTGATGTGAAGAACTGACTCATTGGAAAAGACTCTGCTGCTGGGAGGGATTGGGGGCAGGAAGAGAAGGGAACGACAGAGGATGAGATGGTTGGATGATATCACCAACTTGATGGACATGAGTTTGAGTAAACTCTGGGACTTGGTGATGAACAGGGAAGCCTGTTGTGATGCAGTCCATGAGGTCGCAGAGAGTCAGACACGACTGAGTGACTGAACTGAACTGAAAGGTGGCCCGAAGTTGGCCTTGTTCTGTGCCCTCCTTGGGCCTGGTGTCCACAGTGACTCAGACAAAGGAGGCCTACTTTGTAGCGCTGAGTAGGCTTTCAAGAAGTCACAGAACTCCTGGTATGATTCTTGCAGGCTTTTTAATGTTTAAATCTCACATCAAAAAGTTTGGGATAAAGTGAAGCTGTTTCTGCCTGGTTTCGAACTAGGGACCTTTTGCATGTTAGGCAAACATGATAACCACTACACTACAGAAACCATATGGTCAAGTATACCTAGTGACATCCAAGAAAAGCATGTTTGGACACAACTTGCCCTCAAATTTTGAAAGAAAGAGAGCTCTCTGAGCACAGAGGATCCCTCAGGTAAGGAGACTGAGGTTCCTGAAAGGCCCTGGTTTAGGGTTCCTTGCTTCCTCCAGAGCGAGGTCCCTGTGACCATCCCAGCAGTTAGACCTCAGGATCCCATAAGGAACACACAGCTTTGGGCCCGAGCGCAGCAGTCACCCACGCTGACTCTCCAACTTCTCCAAAACCGCAGGAGCCGGGGCAGTTAGACGTCTCTGAGCCCTAGGCAACCCAATACTTGGGTGGGGTGGACAAAGTCCCACCCAGCTGCAGACCCGCACCTCCGCACCTCCATGGCCCTTTTTACTGCTCCTGCGGTCACTGGGCTTGGAAATGATCGATGCTTAATCCTACCTGGGAACAAAGAGCCTTTCCCTCTGCTCTGATGCACCTGACCTGCATGCTCCTTCTGCAGCATCACTTCACTGGTGTTGTCCCAGGCAAAGGGGTTTCTCAAGTTCCTGCTGCTATGGCTTATTCTAGTCATCTAGTTGAAGTCCAAAACTTTCCTCACACTTTCACATTTAACAGGAAGAGCAGCAAAGGCTGATGTCTCCGGTCATCTGGCTGTTTGAAAAATATTGAACATCAGAGAAGGAAATGGCAGCCCACTCCAGTATTCTTGCCTGATGAATCCCATGGACAGAGAAGCCTGGTTGCTACAGTTCATGGGGTCCCAAAGAATCAGACAGGACTTAGCAACTAAACAGCAACATGTAATAAGATTAGTTTTTCATCATTGTGGAAATAATGTTTTAACAATTGATTATCCATGCTACAAGTGAAAAAGAACAATGAGTCAATTGTATTTAGTGGCTTGAATTATGAAACAATATGTTAGAGGCAAACACAGAGAGGAGGAAGGCTTTACTGAGTAGGACATGGACCCCTGGAAGAGAGTAAGCCAACTGTACAAAGATTTAAATAAACTTCAGCATGGCAAAAGGGGCCAAAAAGATGTAATACACAACTGGCAGAAAATCACAACATGTATGAATAAATATGTCATTTAAGAACAGAGTGCTAGGACACATACAAAGCTGTCAGGGAAATAGGCAGTGCATACCAACAGGTGTGTCATACTTGAAGAATTCTAATAAAGAAAATGTAATTTTAAAAAATGAAAAAAATAAATTACCTAGACTATTAAAAGCTCAGGAAGACTAACCCACTGTCCAGCAAAATAAATAAATAAATAAAGAGTCAATTGAAAAAAAAAGAAAATGTGTTAGGCTCTTAACCCCCTTGGTCAGAAAATTACAGATTTATAACAAATCTTGACCTCAGATGGACTAAAATCTAACCTGGTTAATAGGCTGTACCTTTATCAGTGTGGAAAACAGGAGGCTGTTCATCACAACCCACGCAGGTATCTCCTCTGGTTTGGGGTAGCAATGTGGCATGGCATGCTCAGTCCATGCAGACCTCATGGTTGTGTATTCCTCCCTTATTGTACTTGAGATTCTTCTTAAAAGACAGCTTTGTTTTACCTTTTATAATGTCTGAAATGCCTTTTATTTGACTTTCTAAATCATCTGGTTCAAGAGGTCATGGAGCATGAATTTTAACCTTGGACAACAAAGAGGTAAAGGCAGTTTTCCCTGAAAACAAGTGTCTGGGGAGGTTTTTGGTTTCACCTCACAGCAGGCAGAGTTTCTTCTTGCTGAAAGACTTTACTGCAATGTTGTCTGTGTGTCTGTCTGTCTCTGGTTTCCTTTAGAAGTAAAGGGTAACAAGGTTGGGGATGCATTTGTGTCTCCTCCTGCAATGGTTTTTCTTCTTTTCTTAGTGTGATGGTCACTGCGTTTCCTTCAGGTCTGAGGTTCAGGGGCTCTGACCCCGAGGAAGGCGCGGGCCTCATGTGCATCAGCCCCCAGATGGCCAGGCTCCACCTGGTTCCGCATGGACTCCAGGGGCGGTCGAGGGTGAGACGGCACGGCAGCACCCTCACCAGCACTGGAGCCTGAGTCCCCAAAGAGGCGGACTTGAAAGCAGCTTTAGATCAGGACATTTCATGAGCTTTCCCTTGCTTTCCTCCTCTCCACGACCTAGTTTTCACCTCTCAGATCCAGCCAGAGGAGCGGATTTATGGTCTTCACAGTTGCATCCCGGCGATGCCAGCCCATGTCTACTGGACCAGGGGGTGGTGGTTGTTTCCCGGACGGGTTGGAGGGACAGCAGGTACCTGAGGGACCACAGACACACGGCTCCCTGCAGCCTCAAGGGAAGGCACGGGGCTCCAAAATCGGCGAGAGGAGCAGCTGAGGGACTGGGCCCTGCCACTGCCCGTGAGGCCGGGCCGGGAAGAAGGATGCTGCCCAGCATGGGGCCTAAGGGCCACCCAACACCCTCACCATCTTCATCCAAGCTTCAGGGTGAGGGAGCCGAGCTTCCACTGATTTCCACCTTTATCAGGAAAGTCATTTACACAAATCCAGAGTCTAGAACAAGAGGGCCTGTGTCGGCCAAAGTCCACATGGACCGAGAGGCAAACACGACGTTCTAACCAAATGTGGGGTCTGAGGAAAGCCCTGCATCAGAGACTACTCTTGGTCTGAGCCCAAGGAAGTGGGCGTCATCCAAGATGGGGACAAGGCAGGTGTCATAGGTCATGGGAGAAGAATTGGAACCCAGGTTTGGTGAGAGGCTCTTTTTCTGATGCTGTTTCATTGTGAAGGGGGCCACTTGGCTCTCAGTCAGTGGTGAGCCATCCATCTACTCCCTGATCTCTGACCTGACTCCAGGCTCCACCCGGATAATGGCTCAAGGACCGGCTGTTTTTCCTCCTGATCAGCTCAGTTTGCAGAACCTGACCCTCTTCGCCTTTGGGTCTTTGGTTCCAGCCTGTGGTGTAGAATTGAATTCATTCTCTTTTGTCCTGTTACACAAATCAGATTGTCCCATCAGTGTGCTGGGGTGAAGGAAAGCTAAGTGTCTTCACAAGGGATGAACTTCTTGGCTTTCAGAGACATAAGTGTAGCGGGTATAGATGACGTAGGGCCTAGATGAAAAGGTGAGAGGATTTCAGAAGGTAAAGGTATCCTTAAGTCAGCTTCGTCTTGTGTCCTCCTTGAATTCAGACTGTGGCTTGTTCTGCAACGCCACTCAGAGCAGAGAAAGGAGGGCTGCTTCTAGGGCCAATGGGGCTTTCAGGTGGTAAGGAACTGCTCCCAAGCTTCTTGGGTTAAGGAAAATGCAGGTGCACCCACCGCCACACCTTCCCCCTTTCTTTGTAATTTCTTGAATAAGAATAACCGCTACACTACAGAAATGAGGTCCGTGTTGGAGTCTGACCTTATGTCCCTTGAAATCTCAGGTCCTGCCTGCACTCTCCTGGTCACCAGACCTTCAAACTGAAAAATGAACCTGGAACCACCACCAATGATCTCTCGGAGGAGGAGACTGCGGCTCCAAGAGTCCCTGTTTTAGGGCTCCTCCTCTCCCTGGAAACCAGGATCCTCGAGCCCCCACAGTCTGGCTTCCGCATCCCACACCCAGCGCAGAGTCTCCAGTTTCACTGCTATGCTTCTGCGGACGCCTCAGCTCCGCGAAGCCACAGGAGCCTTTAAGACCCAGGCGACCCCGTCGCCCAGCAGTGTAGACCCCGCTCCTCCCGCGCTGCGGACCCGCGCCAGGTGGCCCTTTCCACCGCCCAGGCGTCGGCGTTCTCAGCTCTGGGAAATGATCGGTGTTTCGAATCCACCCAGGAGCCGTTGGGCCTGTTCTCCTCGCCCTCCCTCTGCTCCAAAACGCCTCACCCCGCGAGCTCCTTCCCCGCTGTGCTTCCCCAAAATCCTCCCGGCCGAGTCCTGCGGGTGGGGCTGTGGGCGCCCCCGGTCCTGCTGCTGCGTTGTATGCTAATCTACTAAAAAACATAAACATTAAGTTGCTATTATGCTAAACAAGCCCAGCTTAATCACACTGTCACTTTTTAGCAGATACTGTAACAAAGTCTGTTTTAGAGCATTTGGCTCTTTGACAATATCGAACATCAACGGCTGGCCGATCAAATTTTCTTGGCCTGTGGTGAATCCGGTTGAAAATCTGGCCATCAGACCGTTATGAACCATAGGAATTCAGAACCTGCCTGAAGACCCTGGAAGATGCTGAGATTCTTTTTAAAAGGGCAGTTTAATTCCAACTATTAAAACACCCCAAACTTCTTTTTAGTTGTCTGCTTAATTTTCCTGCTTAACAAGTCATGGAGTTGGAATTTTAACCACGAGGTAGAGACAGTTCTCAGAGAAAAGTTGTTCAGTTGCTAAGTCCTGTCTGAAAGTAGTATCTGAAAAGTTTCCACCTTTGTCTCAAAAAAAGACCAAGGGCAGAAAGCATTTCCTTTGTTGAAAGATACTGTTTCCTCTCCCTAAGGACTTTTTGACATAAAGTTAAAAATAAAAGCTGAAGGGATATTTTTTTCCCATCAGTTGCTTTTTTATTTAAAAAATACAGGTCTTTATTTGTTCACCTTTTTTTTAATGGCTGAGCTTTGTTTTCATTGCTTTGCTGGATCTTGATAGTAAACATGCAGGCCCGGCAGCATGTGGAGTCTTCGAGGATTAGGGCTCGAACCCGTGTTGCCTGCATTGGCAGCTGGATTCTTAACTAGTGGACCACCAGAGAAGTCCTCAACAGTTAACTTTTCTTGGTTCAATGATTTCCTCCATTGTTCGCACTCACAGTTCACCACTGCCCTCATAAGACCAGAATACACTGTTTGCTGGACATCCTGTTGCCAAGGTCGATCTTGTTCTCCTTTGGCTTAGTTTTCCAAACTGTAAACGGGGACAGGAATTGACTCTGTTAGCTGCACCAGCAACTGGATGACAGTTCCAGGTGAGGCAGACATCCCGACAGCTCTCATCAGGAAATTTCATTACACTGCCCCCTCTTTCCTTCCCTCTTTGATCTATCTCCCTGCTCCCTCACCTCCTCAAAGGACAGGATCCATCCTCCTCCTGCCTTGGAGGAACCTTTGGGGTCTCTTCTAGATAGCATAAAGGAAGTGGTTGCCCTTTCTTCTATAGGGGTGAAAGGGCATCAAGGGAACCACAGGCTCACTTTGTAGACCCATGGGCACCTGTGCCTCAGGGGATCCTAGCAAACCCCAAAAAGCACTGCCTGAAGCTTCTCTGCAGGCGGAACAGGGTTGTGTGGGGTTCCTCAGTTAGAGGAGCAGCCCAAACAGTCCTCACGTGTGTCCCTGAGCTTCAGGGACAGGCCAGGAAAAAGCTGAAGTGAAGGACATAGAGAAAAGATACAAAGACAGGCTAAACCCATCTTCCTGAGAGTGTCTGGAACCTAAGGTCTTGAGGGAGCTGAGGATCAAATATTAAATTGGTCTCAGATCTCATTTAGAGAACAGGAAAGGGTAGGATTGTGAAGAGCAAAGTCCAGGCTTAACCAATAAGAAAACACATATTCCTGACAAATTAGATATGGGATTTGAATAAAACTTGTGGTCAAACATCAGGGCTTCTCTGATGGCTCAGGTGGTAAAGTGTCTACCCACAATGCTGGAGACCTGGGTTTGAGGATTGGGAAGATCCCCTGGAGAAGGAAATAGAAACCCACTCCAGTACCCTTGAATGGAAAATCCCATGGATGGAGGAGCCTGTTAGTCTATAGACTATGGGATCACAAAGAGTCTGATATAACTTCAGTTTCTTTACTTTTCTTGAGGTCAACAAGAACTCTATGTGGGATTTTTAACTCTAAGTATTGGAAGCATGGGAACAAAGAATTCCAACTAAGGTAGAAACAGTATAGGCACAAAAAGTTGTTTTGTTTGTTTGGTTTTGTTTTTGAGTGGGGGGGGAGGGACATTGGAATTTCTTTTCTGGGCCCCTCAGTTCAGTTGCTCAGTCGTGTCCAACTCTTTGCGACCCCATGAATCATGGCACGCCAGGCCTCCCTGTCCATCATCAACTCCTGGAGTTCACTCAGACTCACGTTCATCAAGTGGGTGATGCCATCCAGCCATCTCATCCCCTGTCACCCCTTCTCCTCCTGCCCCTAATCCCTCCCAGCAGCAGAGTCTTTTCCAATGAGTCAATTCTTTGCGTGAGGTGGCCAAAGTACTGGAGTTTCAGCTTTAGCATCATTCCTTCCAAAGAACACCCAGGACTGATCTCCTTTAGAATGGACTGGTTGGATCTCCTTGTAGTTCAAGGGACTCCCAAGAGTCTTCTCCAACACCACAGTTCAAAAGCATCAGTTCTTCTGTGCTCAGCTTTCTTCACAGTCCAACTATCACATCCATATATGGCCACTGGAAAAACCATAGCCTTGACAAGATGGACCTTTGTTGGCAATGTCTCTGCTTTTGAATATGTTATCTAGGTTGGTGAAAACTGCTAGACCATTCAGGTATGCCCTAAATCAAATCCATACTAGATCTGATAGATAGAATGCCTGATGAACTATGGATGGAAGTTCGTAACACTGTACAGGTGACAGGGATCAAGACCATCCCCCCTGGAAAAGAAATGCAAGAAAGCAAAATGGGTGTCTGGGGAGACCTTACAAATAGCTGTGAAAAGAAGAGAAGCAAAAAGCAAAGGAGAAAAGGAAAGATATAAGCAGCTGAATGCAGAGTTCCAAAAAATAGCAAGAAGAGATAAGTAAGTCTTCCTCAGCGATCAGTGCAAAGAAATAGAGGAAAACAACAGAATGGGAAAGACTAGAGATCTCATCAAGAAAATTAGAGATACCAAGGGAACATTTCATGCAAAGATGGGCTCGATAAAGGACAGAAATGATATGGACCTAAGAGAAGCAGAAGATATTAAGAAGAGGTGGCAAGAATACACAGAACTGTACAAAAAAGATTTTCACAACCAAGATAATCACAATGGTGTGATCACTCATCTAGAGCCAGACATCCTGGAATGTGAAGTCAAGTGGGCCTTAGAAGGCATCACTATGAACAAAGCTAGCAAAGGCGATGGAATTCCAGTTGAGCGATTTCAAATCCTGGAAGATGATGCTGTGAAAGTGCTGTGTTCAATATACCAGCAAATTTGGAAAACTCAGCAGTGGCCACAGGACTGTAAAAGGTCAGTTTTCATTCCAATTCCAAAGAAAGGCAATGCCAGAAAATGCTCAAACTACCTCACAATTGCAGTCATCTCACATGCTGGTAAAGTAATGCTCAAAATACTCCAGGCTTCAGCAATACGTGAACCGTGAACTTCCAGACATTCAAGCTGGTTTTAAAGAAAGCAGAGGGACCAGAGATCAAGTTGCCAACGTCCACTGGATCATCAACAAAGCAAGAGAGTTCCAGAAAAACATCTATTTCTGCTTTACTGACTATGCTGAAGCTTTTGACTCGGTGAATCACAATAAACTGTGGAAGACTCTGGGCCCCTAGACTCTAATTAAGAGATTTCTATCCACCTTGTCTTCATTCCCACCTGAATCCCAAGTCCTCCTGTTGTTGATTCTGGAGTCTCACTGCAGAGGGTGGAGAGTCCTTATCAGTAATGCCATGGCCAGGGCCTTTCAACTAGATCATTAACTTTCACCAGTCTTCTGCCAACTTCCTCTTCTCATCAGGAAACACCAGGTAACCTCTTGTAAGAGCCCGTAGGCTTTCAAACAAAGTGTGGCCCAGGGTTAAGCTCACACACCTCAGGGTCACCTCCTACACAAGGATCTGTGAAGTCTAAGTAGAGGGTGTGGCGTTGACATACGCTCGAAAAATACTGAAGACCTTTGAATAGAGCTTGTCTAGCACTGGGAAAGGAGTGGCCTCCTTTCAGTATGACGTTGTGGGTACTCGGGAGGTATTCTGCCAGGAGCCAGCGTGGGGAATCCCGCCTGTGGCAAAGGTCATGAGGAAGAGGCCTGATGGGCAAAGGTGAGATCAGGCCTCAAGTGGTCCCCCTTCTCGAGCGTCTATCCCAGAACCATAATATGTCTGTTTTACAATTTTGTGCCTTTCTCCAACTCTCCTGATATACAGGGGACTATCCCCAACCAACTTTCTCTAGAAAAGGTTAACTTTGAGCTCCAGTTAATAGTCTCCTGCATATAAAAGGAGTGTCTCAGCTCAAACCCCTCTGATGGCTCTCTGACTTGCCTGACAGCTTTCCCTGGACTTTTACAACTACGCATGTGATTGTTTACAGCCCCCCAACCGTGAGAGCCACGGGAAGCCTAAAACACAGAGCCTTTCAAAGAGTTAAAAGCTATTAGAATAGGGCTGGTGTAAGATTCACTGTTGAGCCAATGCTTCCTGCCAAGTTCCCATATTCCTTATCCACTGTGCACCTGGGAGTGCATTAGTTAACACAGCTGGAATGTAAGAAAAACAAACAGTAGCCTTGAATTTAACCACATCAGACTTTTGAGCTAAATGGCTCTTTCTTGTAACTCACTGCACCTTTACTCTGTAAGAAATGTACTCTGTTTGGCATTTTCTGAGGCTCATATAGATTAGAAATATAAAGAAAAAACACTTTGAGGGAAAATAAGTTTTCTGGTTGAGCAGCCTTTATCAAAAGAGGGTCATAAAATGTCCACAGTCCTCCAAGACCAGAAGATAATGTACACAACATCACTTGTGGGAAAGGTTTGCAGAAAAAATCCTGGTTTTGATAAGGGCAAAACTGCTGGAATGTTTGGGCTGACTCTGTATGACCTTGCATCTTTCATTTCCTACAAGTTGAGGTATAAAAGTCCTTTTTGAATTAAAGTAAATGGGCCTCGCTCGCTGAAGAAGCTTGGTCACCCCATGTCTTTTTTTCTCTCTCTTACTTTTTCAGGCTGATCCCTTGGAGCATGGAGGCTCCCTGCATTCACTTATCTGCCTGAGTTTCTAAGACCTGAACCGGAAGACATTCTGCATCTTCACTCCCTCAGGAGACCAGGAGGGCACCTGTGGCCTCCGTGAACAGGGCAAATTCCTTGTCTTGGAGTTTTATTGGCTTTCTATGTAAACCAAGGAATATCAGCCTCTTTCCTCTATTCTCTCATTCATTCATTCATTGATTCACCAACACCGTTTCTCCTTCAGGTTTCCCTGGATCCTGCGGGGGCTGGACCCTGGCAGTATTCCTCTCTAAATACCTCTCCCACCTGAGTTATGACTGAACATCTTTAAAAGAGGCAAAGACCTCCCTATGCACCTCAGAGTGAAAGGGGAAGCAAAAATGAAGATGCTTTTGTAAGGGAATGGACTTTGTAACAAAAGGTATGTGTTTATATCCATCACTGGAAAAAAGATAAAACCCTGACATCATTTATATCATTATGAAAAACTCAGTTAATACTGGGCATATTAAGATAGTCTTTTTCTCTCTAGAGAAAGTAAAATGTATTGTCTTGAGGGGGGATGGGCACCAGTGCTTAAACTCAGGAACCATGATAAGTGGACCTCGAATGTGAGCAAGAGGGCCAATAAACTTGGAGGACTAGATAGCCTAAGGGACACCGTTCTGGAACTGTCATTAACAAGAACACTTTAGAAAAGCTAAGGTACTTCATCTTAAATAAGAAATTTTATTACATACAAGTGCTGAAGGGTGGCCAAGAAATTGCCATGATCCCTTCGCTGTCTGCACTCTGGTTTGCCCAGGGTTCCTCAGCTTGCATACATGCCAGTGGGGGCCAGAGAGACACAGGTGAGGTGTGGACCAGGGAGAATGTAAATGAACACAACAGGGGCACAAAACTTGGTCCCAGGAATGTATTCAGCCTAATCACTTTTTCAAGATTAGTTCTTAGGGTCTGCCTGCAGAGATGATCTCAATTAGCCTAGACGGAGGTGGTGAGCAGGTAGAAGCTACCAGAGCTTTATTATTCAGTCTTCTGGTTGTTGGGGGTTATTTTCTTTGTATTGTGAGTGCTCACTGGCTCAGTCTACATCAGAGTTGGTGTCCTGCACATCATACACAGAGGCATTGCTACTGGAAGACTGGTGGGAGTCATGGAGACTGGAATGGCCAGATACTTCTCATCTATGAGTCCTCCAGAATTTCATTCACTTCTTCCTCCTGGAGCCCCATGCTGAGCCCGAGTAGGGGATGGAGAAGGCAGCAGACAAGACAGGAGATGAAAATAAGGCAACTAGCATCAACCTGGCAACTGGTGCTCATCTGAAGCTCATGGAAGAGGCACCAGTAACCAAAGTGAACACCCTTTCAGAGAGAAAACATGGGATCCATTTCTGACTAGTGTTTCAGTGTGCCTAGAGTTGGTGTTCCACATACTGACTTCATAACGTGGATGAGGAAGTAGACTCAATGACTTCTCTAAAATACACTGACACACAGGACACTCAGAGACCTAAATATTGTCTTTAAAATGCTGTGGACAAATGTGTGTGCGTGTGTGTGTGTGTGTTAGTTGCTCAGTCACGTCCTACTCGTTTTGACCCGTTGACCAGGCTCCTCTGTCCACGGGATTCTCTAGGCAAGAATACTGGAGTGGGTTGCTATTTCTTTCTCCTGGGGATCTTCCATACCCAGGGATTAAACCCAGCTTCTCATATTACAGGCAGATTCTTTACCATCTGAACCACCAGGGAAGCCCCAAATAAAAAGACCATGATACACTGGCCAGGAATCAAACCCAGGTCTCCCACATGGGAGGTGAGAATTCTACCATTGAACCACCAATGTCCCTATAAATATTGGCTTTAAAATGCTATAGACAAATTTAATGTAATAGTATATGAAAGGTTCCACTGAAAAGTGTCTCCTCAGGCAATACAACCTCCTAGGGCTCTTGTAGCTTTTAGATCTCTCCCTCTCTGAATATTTGATATGATGTATTTGTATTTCTGGCTATAATCATCTGCCAACATATCTCCTCAGGACAACCGTGCAGAAACCAGATAGGCATTTCACTTCAGTTTTTAATAATACAGATTTTTAGAAACTAGAGGCCATGGATCTCTGGTTGGTTTACTTTTAGGTCAGAATGACTCTAGTTCAGGGGTCCCAAACCAGAGGGCCACAGATCAGTACTGGTCCATGGCCTGTTAGGAACTGGGCCTGAAAGATTCCTGTGTGCTGCAACCCTACACAGCCAAATAAATAAACATTTTTTTTAAATGTCATTTCTCCTTAAATTTTTCATAGATGTAATGCAATGCCACTCAACATCCCAATAGACTTTATTATAGATAATGACAAGCTCATTGTAAAATCTGTATGGAAAAGCAAAGAACCTTGTTTTAGGCAAAGAGTTCATAGAAAGAATTATAAAATGATGATCCATAAGTTGGACTTCATCAAAAATAAGAAATTCTTTGCTTGAAAGAGAATTAAGACAATGGAAAAATAAGCCACAGATTGAGAGAAAATACTGACAAATCAAATATCTGTTATAGGACTTGTATCCAGAAATACAAAGAACTCACAAGACTCAATAATAATAATATTAATAATATGTTATATTATAATATTATATATTATATAATATTATATATAATATATTAAATACAACATAATATTAATAATGATATAATAATATTAATAAGGTAAGCACCTCAACTTTAAAGTGGACAAAACAGTTGGACACTCACTTTTCCAAAGATATATGGATGGTCAATAGACATAAGAAAAGGCCTTCAAAATTGTTAGGCAGTAGACAAATGTATTAAAACCACAATAATAGGCAGCCACACACCTATTAAAAGACAAAAAAAGCCAAAGAGCAACAACCGGAAAATGTCAAGACCCGGTGCTGGGGAACAGTTGGAACTCTGACCATCGCTCCAGGGAATGGGAAATGGTTTCGGTACATTGGAAAATAGCTTGGCAGTTTCTTTTAAGCTAAACGTACACTCACCATATGACCCAGCAATCCCACTCCAAGATATTTATCCAAACAAAGTGAAGTGAAAATGTATTTTCACACTAAAACCTGTATGTGAATCTTGAGAGCTATTACTCATAATTGCCTCCAACTGAAAACAATCTAAATGCCTATCAGTGGATGACTGGATAAACAGAAACTGGTGCATCTCTATCACGGAGTAGCACTCAGCAATAAAATCGAACAAACTACTGATACACTCTGGAGATTTAAAAAAATCTAAAGGGGCAGAAAACAGACCTAGTGGTTGCCAGGTGCTTGGTTTGGAGGAAATGGTTAAATACAAAGAGGCACATGGGAACTTTCAGGAGTGATGGAGCTATTTTTTATCTTGACTGTGGCTGTACACGTACCACATTTTTCAAAGCTTACAGACCTAATATGACAATGGTCATTTTATTAGGTATCAATTATTCCTAAAATCAAAAAGTGATTGGATGGCTGCTGCCTCCTGCTCCAGAGCCCATGATAACAGAGGCTGTTGTAACAATGTGGCCTCCATCCCTGTGTGTTCTCCACTGTACTTACCAGTCCTGACATTGTCATGGTCCCCAGAATATGAGGCAAGAAGCAGGTATACTGTAAGCACCTAACAGACCTCTTATTTAAAATTATAACTCAAATGTCTGATAGAAAGCTACTGATTGCAAAAGCATTCATGTCAAAGACAGCTATCTCAAAGAATAACATGGTCAGTTACATAACAGATGGTGAGACACGCTGTCCCAACTCTGAAGTCTCCCTTGTTTTAGAGATCCCTGGCTGATTTAAATAACTGATGTTTGACCACTTTTTTTTCTTTCCTATACTTTAATTCCCTCTTTTCTGTTTTAAATTCACCAATAAGGAGTGAAACTATGAAACCCTAGGCACCCCACTGTCGCCCCAAGGTAGGCAGAACCGCTAGCCTGTGCTCTCTCCCTCTTGACCCTGACCTCACTGGCTGGCCCTGGGTGAGTCAAGCATCCTCCTGGACATACGAGTGATATACCTTGTGCTTTTCAAAGTTACCTGATGGTTGTTGCTGAGGTTTATCTTACAATCATAATAAGAACCACAAGGGTCGGTCCAGCCACAACTTTGGCTAAAAGGGAAATGTCTATGGAGGCTTGCCTCAGACCCAGGGGAGGACCCCCTAGGTATTTCTAGCTGATAGTATTACTGGCTTTTGGCCGAGACCAGCACAAAACAGCAGGACACCCAGCTACAATGTCACTCTAGGAATCATGGAGGCGAAGAGTCTCATGTGAGGCTAGGACCTCAGGAGGCGCCAAGGGTCCTCAGAGTCTGTAAGACAACTTACTGGTGGTCAGTTTGCTGGCAGGTCTCTCTACCAGCTGCTTTCCTTGGGCCGGGAGCTCACAGAATCTCTGTCTCTGGAAGTAGGTCATGTCAGTAGTCCTGACAAGACTCTCAAAAGTCTTGACTGTGTTCTTTGCAAGCTATGTGAATAGATAACAGACACCTTTCCCTTCCTGTATCTTCTGTTGTAAGCAGGTCAGTTCTCAGGCCTAAGCCTCAATCAGGGGATTGTATCTTCTAAAGTGGCAAAGAAAAGTAAAATGTAGAAGTAAATGTCGTGAATGATAAGTTATGGGAATTTCAGCAGAAGTATATCAATTCTCTAGGCCAGAATACTGGAGAGGGTAGCCTTTCCCTTTTCCAGGGGATCTTCCCAACCCAAGGATCAAACCCAGGTCTCCTGCATTGCAGGTAGATTCTTTACCAGCTGAGCCACAAGGGAAGCCCATGTTATAGATTCAGTCAGTTCAGTTCAGTCACTCAGTTGTGTCCAACTCTTTGCAACCCCATGGACTGCAGCACACCAGGCTGTCCATCACCAGCTCCTGGAGTTTACTCAAACTCATGTCCATTGAGTCAGTGATGCCATTCAACCATCTCATCTTCTGTCATCCCCTTCTCCTTCTGCCTTCAATGTTTCCCAGGATCAGGGTCTTTTTGAATGAGTCAGTTCTTCTCATCAGGTAGCCAAAGTATTGGAGTTTCAGCTTCAGCATCAGTTCTTTCAATGAATATTCAGGACTGATTTCTCAAAAGGAATTCCCCAAGATGAATATTTGCACAGGTTGTATGACTTGCCTGTAACAGAGGGAAAGAGGAAATAGCAGTGGATTTCCTTTTTTCTTTCTTATTAGCTTCGCTTTAAAAAGACTCAGCCCACATTCATTTCAATACTATGCATCATCAAGCATTACGCAGACGTTGCAGGGCCAGGGGGAAAGCCAGGTAGAGTGTTGGACAGGTACATCTGGTATTAATTGAAAGGATGAAAAGAAAAATCAGTGAGAGGGTCAAGGTGAAGAGCATTCATTTGAATGACATGAAGAAAAGCCATAATTAGTAAGGAGGCCTTTAAGACTAATTAAAATTCTGAGTATCAATTGTATTACTCTATGTGGCATTTCACAGTTTTCTAATTATTTTTAAAAATATTTATTTCTTTATTTGGCTGCACCAGGTCTTGGTTGCAGCATGCAGGATCAAAACCTGGGCCCCCTGCATTGGGAGAACTGAGTCTTACCAACTGGACTACCAGGGAAGTCCCTCAAGTTTTCTAATTATTATAAAAATATTTCTCATAGATTCTCAACTAGAATATGAGCTCTGTGAGGCTAGAGACAGTGCTGTAGGACCTAACATAGACAATAAAGCACACACACCAGAGTAGGCAATTAGTTATTCTTAGAACCATATAATCTTAATGCTAGACTAGACACTATCATCTACTCCATGTGATGTCTGAATTTCCTCACTACTAAGTGATCTTCTACAGGCTGTCTTTCAAACTCTGTTCCTTGGAGATCCTATAAAGTGTCAGAGGAGGTAAAGGCAGATATTAGGGAGAAATAGTGTCTCCAGACCTAGGCCTCCTTCAGTCAAGTATCTCCGCTTTAGTGGGTCTGACACATTTGGGCTTCTCAGATTTCATGTTAACCAAGGTTAAAAGGCATCTTGAATGCTGCGATCTACCTTATATTTGAAACTCTCTAAGGTAGGGTCATGCTGGACCTTTGTACTCTTCACACTCTGGGTAAACAGAAACACTGTCTCAAGGGAAGCTGGCCCTGCTGCTCTGGTCCAGCCTTCGAGGGAGAAGGAGGGGCCACCCGAGGACAGATGTCACCTGGGTACCAGGCTCTACGCAGGGTTTCCCACGTCTGATTCGTTAGCCTCCCAGCTACAAGCATTTGACTCTTCCCAAGTTAGAGCTCAGGAGATAGAACATCAAAGAAGGTAAAATAACTTTCTCAAGATGATTCACCTGGAATGAAGCAAAGTCAGAGTTCACATACGCTGAGTTGTGGCCCCAAATCTTGAGTCGCTTTACCAAGCTTTGCAGCCTCTTAAGGAAAATACGAACCTGGGCACAGAGTAGGAATTCCCTGTGTGTTTGGGAATCCTCCAAGGGCTGTAGGGCTGACAGTTCTCCCATTTTAAGAGTTATAGTAATATTCCTGATTTTCAACTATTTTAAAGTTTATCTGGACTCAGCTGTGTAAAAAGGTACATGAAGAGAAAAATATCTGAAAGATATATGCTCAAATGCTAAGGATGTTGTGTTAAGTTGGAAGCGAAAGTGAAGTCGCTCAGTCATGCCCGACTCTTTGCGACCCCATGGACAGTGGCCTGCACTAAGCTCCGCCATCCATGGGATTTTCCAGGCAAGAGTACTGGAGTGGGTTACCATTTCCTTCTCCAGGTGTCGCTCAGTCATGCCCGACTCTTTGCGACCCCATGGACAGTGGCCTGCACTAAGCTCCGCCATCCATGGGATTTTCCAGGCAAGAGTACTGGAGTGGGTTACCATTTCCTTCTCCAGGGAATCTTCCCGACCCAGGGATTGAACCAAAAAACACCTTCCAGTCCCATACCTCGAAGCTCTTCTTTTTACTTTTGTGATAACTAGGCTTTAATTTTTACTTTTTAGTCCATATCAGTAAGTTGAATAGCAAATTATATCCCCCACTGGTTTATTGTAAAATAATGGTAGATATTTGATAGCAAACTCAGTTTCAGTGTCAGTAAGAATTGTCCCCTTATATCCCTGTCCCTCTAGTGTCCTCACTCCCATGTTCTTTAGTCACTTTAGCTCCAACACTCCCCCTGATTGTGAATAGGTTTGAGATGTTCCAGTGGATTTCCAAAAGGAAAGATTGATTTTGGAGCAGGAAGCGGCAGTCTTTGCACTGACCTGGCCTGTTACTGGACTGGAGGCCTCATCCTCATTTTGGCCCTGTGTCTCAAAGTCCAGATCCTGGAGTTGCTTTCTGTCTGCAAATCATATTCAGGGAAAAATAGCAAAGGGGTCTTCTGGACCCTCTAATTTCCTGAAAATAACTTCAGTCTCACAAGAGTGTCAGGAATGGTTTCTTTAAACATATATGGGGAAGGATCTTGCTGCCAACATCAGGACTTCCCTCTGTGTTTTATTGATGTTCTCATCTCTAGATATCTGTGGTTCAGTTGGGAACAGACAACTTTAAGCTCCTCTAAGGTAGGCAGGATATTCTATCACTTGCTTCACCCCTCATGCAGCTAGCAGAGTGCTTTGCAAATGGATGAGCTGCAAAAATTTGAATTAATCCTAAGAAATTTAAGCCAACAACGATATTATGTGTTTATAGAATCTGAAATATATTCCTGGGAGAGAAAAGAAAGTTTAGTGCCTGAATGACATCTTCGCCTCTATTCCTCCTACACTCTCACGGCAAACTTTACTCTTTTGTGCCTCAGTGTCTCCATTCTCTGCAAAGTGGGAGTAAACTACCTGCTTCTACCTTTTTAGGAGTGTAGTAAGGATGAGATATTTTGATGAAGGAGGGAAAAGAAGTCTGGAGCTTGTTTAGTTTCTAGGGAGAAAGAGACAATCATTTATCACTATGGTGACTGTGACCCCCAAGGACTTAACTGTATTTTGCAATTGGTTGGTAAGGGAGTAAGCAGTAGCTTGGGACATGGGGAATTTCTCTGTGACACCTCAAAAGTCCTGTTTGCTTTTTTCCAGCTGGAAGTGCAAGTACTTGTTGGTTTCCAGGATGTCCATTTCAGGAATTCCTGAAAGAGAGCTAGGAATCCATGTTTCGCTGGAATGAAATCTTTATTCCATCTTTTAAGACTTGGACAGTAAGTTCCAATTTATGTGCCTCAAATTTTTCACTTTAAATAGGAGATCAATGATTAGTATTTGCTCTATCAGTTATGTTATTAGAGACACTATCATCGTAGTCATTCTCTGCATAGTTTTTGATAAAGGCATTTCTTCATGGTTTGTGTATTATTTGGTTTCATGATTATGAGTTTGCTGCAGCCATCATTATTATACACTTGCCACTGACCACTAGTGCAGGCATTTCCATAGCCTAGAGAATGAGATAGATAGCATCACTGACTCAGTGTACATGAGTCTGAGCAAACTGGGAGATAGTGAAGGGCAGGGGATCCTGGCATGCTGCAGTCCACGGGGCAGCAAAGAATTGGACATGACTCAGCAACTGAACAAAAACATCAAGACAGCTAGTAGTGCAGTTACTACGTTTATTGTTTACATGCTTTTATTGTTGGTAAACCCTGCAAATTTTCCTTCTATAGAAGTCTGGATTGAATCACATTTCAATTTGTTTTCTAATCTTTCAGTGTCCCTTTCTTCATTTACTTGCCAATACAACGGTCTTTCTATATATCTCTCTACAATGTTATAACTAATAAAGGGAGCAGGGCCCTCCTGACACAACTAAGGAGAAGGACAGCAGATGGACACTGTGAACATTACACAGACATATTCTATATTGTATGTCAGAAAACTAAACATTCAATATTTTGAGTCCTCAGTGACTGTAATTGCTTTCTCTGATAACCTAGTCAAGTAGGTCCAGAGAAGACTGGTCAGAGTGACTTCTTTGACAACTTTCTACCAAACAGCTCATCCAAGGAGAAAAATCTCACTTACTCCAGACATTTTTTCTTTTTCCCCTTTCTTCTTTTATTTACATTTGTCTTGATGAAAATAATCCAAGGCCTATCCTCCTTCCCATAAAATAGGGAGTTGGCATTTGAAATTGTCTATTATTCCTTTTTTTCCCCACTACCTCCTTAAAAATTAGCACATCACTAGAGTCAATAGAATCCTGCCCCCAACAGGTTCCTCCTTCAGACCTGGACCCTTGGATCTAGTGGCTCATGTTAGCTCTGTTCTACTGTTGAACCCCATGAGCAAAATTGAGCTCTTTGGCTTTTCCATACTAAGTGTGTTTATTGGACAAGTCTTTGTTCTTCCTCTCATTTGTGCATTGTTACTTTATCCCATCACTGTGGGATTCTGCTTGTAATTTTAAGAAGTGAACTTCTGGGGATAATCCATGTTGAGTGGTGGTTGACAGGGATCCATTCCCTGTGAGGTAGAAGTTGACAGCTAATCTGGGCTGTGAGGCTTTTTCAATTGCTACTTGTCCTGAGGATTCTGATATTTCATTAATATGAAATAGTAACACCATAGCAGGGAGAATGTGTCCACCTCTTGTCTTTCCACAATTTGGTAAAAACCATATGTGTCCAGTCAATAGTGGTCAATAACTGCAAAATGGAAATATCTAAAATAAAGATGATCTTAATATACAATGTTCCCCCAACAAATACATAGCTACACTTAAAAAGAATTAGTATAGGAAGAATACTGTTGCATGTTCCAGCATGCAACAGGCAGCTCTCTTTCAATGGTATACTCAAGTTCCTCAGTTCAGTTCAGTTCAATTGCTCAGTCATGTCCGACTCTTTGTGACCCCATGAATCGCAGCACGCCTCCCTGTCCATCACCATCTCCCAGAGCTCACCTAGACTCATGTCCATCGAGTCCGTGATGCCATCCAGCCATCCCATCCTCGGTCGTTCCCTTCTCCTCCTGCCCCGAATCCCTCCCAGCATCAGGATCTTTTCCAATGACTCAGCTCTTCACATGAGGTGGCCAAAGTACTGGAGTTTCAGCTTTAGCATCATTCCTTCCAAAGATATCCCAGGGTTGATCTCCTTCAGAATGGACTGCTTAGATCTCCTTGCAGTCCAAGGGACTCTCAAGAGTCTTCTCCAACACCACAGGTGAAAAGCATCAATTCTTCAGCGCTCAGCCTTCTTCACAGTCCAATTCTCACATACATACATGACCACTGGAAAAACCATAGCCTTGACTAGACGGACTTTAGTCAGCAAAGTAATGTCTCTGCTTTTGAATATACTGTCTAAGTTGGTCATAACTTTTCTTCCAAGGAGTAAGCATTCTTCTACTTTCATGGCTGCAGTCACCATCTGCAGTGACAAGTTCCTAATTAACTGCAAAAATCAAATGAATCACCTTTAAGGATTGTTTAAGTCAGACTACAGAAAGCAGAAGAAAAGTCATTTATATCGTTACAAAAAAGCTGAAGTTAGCAATATGAGCACTCTGATAACTCTACTAATCAAGACTGAATATTTTCAGAACTTTGAGCAAGTTCAGTCCTTAATAAAAATGGATGAAAAGCAATGACTTCATGCACAGATTCATACACTGGAGACTCATAAGTGTATTCCAGAATTACTCCGGTTTTCAACAATGAGTGTCCTTCAACAATAAGCAATAGTGTTTTATAATTATTTCATTTTGCTTCCCTCTCTGGCAAGTACTTTTACGAGATATCATTGCCTCTGCTTCATCTGAAATAGTGTCCACTAGTTTGATGGAATTTTGCCTTTTTAAATAGATTTTCTCAGAAACAAATCTATATACTTTCTCTTCCTCTGGAGAGAAGAGGCAAATTAGGTATCTAATTTGAGGAGTTACTGCCCCAGTTAGTTTAGGAAAAGTAATAATCGTTTACATAATTTTAAACATAAATTTAAAATAAGAAAATTAATAATTTCTAGAGAAAGAGGTTTATATTTATATTTAAATGCTGTATTTCCTGA
>SJYC01066027.1:0-59093 GCA_006408675.1 Madoqua kirkii | reverse complement strand
TAAAGCAGAAATAGATGTTTTTCTGGAACTCTCTTGCTTTTTCCATGATCCAGTGGATGTTGGCAATTTGATCTCTGGTTCCTCTGCCTTTTCTAAAACCAGCTTGAACATCAGGGAGTTCACGGTTCATGTATTGCTGAAGCCTGGCTTGGAGAATTTTGAGCATTACTTTCCTAGCGTGTGAGATGAGTGCAATTGTGCAGTAGTTTGAGCATTCTTTGGCATTGCCTTTCTTTGGGATTGGAATGAAAGCTGACCTTTTCCAGTCCTGTGTCCACTGCTGAGTTTTCCAAATGTGCTGGCATATTGAGTGCAGCACTTTCACAGCACTATCTTTCAGGATTTGAAACAGCTCCACTGGAATTCCATCATCTCCACTAGCTTTGTTCATAGTGATGCTTTCTAAGGCCCACTTGACTTCACATTCCAGGATGGCTGGCTCTAGGTGAGTGATCACAGCATCGTGATTATCTTGGTCTTGAAGATCTTTTTTGTACAGTTCTTCTGTGTATTCTTGCCACCTCTTCTTAATATCTTCTGCTTCTGTTAGGTCCATACCATTTCTGTCCTTTATCGAGCCCATCTTTGCATGAAATGTTCCCTTGGTATCTCTAATTTTCTTGAAGAGATCTCTTGTCTTTCCCATTCTGTTGTAAATGATAGGAGTGGCTAAAATTGCCAACGTTTAGGAGTCAAAGAAATTGCATTCAGAAATGAGCAGGTCCGGAGAGTATAGTCACAAAGCCATAGGGAGTTCTTGGTTAGAAGACCCAACATGAAACAGACACAGCGTTTCCTGCATTCTCTCTACTTAAGACAGCCCCAGTACAAAAAGCAATGAGATTTGCTGGGCAGGTGCTTCTCCTGTATTGACCCAGGGCCTAGCATAACATCAGTACCATATAAACATCCTGATTATATGTAGGGATATGCATCCAATGGAATAGTGCATGATCTCAGTGAAGAATGGGGTAGATCTATCTGTGTTGCTATATTAAGATTTATATTAATTAAAAAAAAGTGTACACATGTTAATGCCATTATGTGTGTGCATGCTAAGTTGCTTCAGTGGTATCTGAGTCTCTGTTACTCTTCAGACTGTGGCCCACAAAGTTCCTCTGTCTATGGGATTCTCCAGGAGTGAGTTGCCATGCCCTCCTCCACGGGATCTTTTCTACACAGGAGTCAAACCTTAGTCTCTTATGTCTCCTGCATTGGCAGGTGGGTTCTTTACCACTAGTGCCACCTGGGAAGCCCATAATATGACATATAATTATATAAATGATAAATGTGTCTTTTTTTTTCTATAAGGATAATAATAGCTGATACAAACAAAGCACTCAGTATGTTCCAGGCACCTGTTTAATCCTTTCTGTTGGGTAGGCAGTACCGTGATCCTGTTTAAACAGATTGGGAAATGGGGACACAGTGTAGGCGACTAGCCCAGGATCCCGCAGGTAATCGGGGACAGAGGTGTGAGCTGGAGATGGGCAGTCCATGCTTTCCACGATCCTGCTTCTCACGCAGTGTTAACCGGGAAGAACTCAGGTGGGACATGGTGGAGAGAGGTTTACTTTTATTTCATACTCTTGAGTATTCAGAACACTATTTTACCACATGCATTATTACTTGCATCGTAAAAAAGCTAATTTAAACTTATATTTTTTGAGAGCTGAGCTTTAGGTACAAGGTGACAGCGTCTCTGGAGACCTCTCGGGAGGTCCCGTGGGCTGCCTGATGACCAGAGGGACAGGGTGGGCTGGCTGAGGACGCAGCAACCGGCTTGTGAAAGGAGATGCGAGGGGATAACTGGTAACTTTCCACATAACTCAAGCTGAGCACAGGCAGCGCAGAAAGCGCCGTGGCCAGTCTCTGGCTTTGGTTTTTCCAGGCGCTTTTGTTTGGGTAAGTTTCTCTCACTTGGAAATGCCCCACCGCGGAGTCCTGCATCCACGGCTTAAAGGGCTTCATCCCATTGATATTTCTCTCTCTCCTTTTTAAATTAGGCCATACGGTATTGTAGCTGAAAAAGTTAAAAGCAGTTTGAAAGGGGTAAATGAGACATCCTGCTCCCAACCTCTCTGTTTCCATCTCGACCCTTGTAGCTACTACTTTTTTCTTACTTTCTCTTGTAAACTTGCAATGATTGCTTAGGCACATTCAAGTATATATGCGTATATATATTCTTCTTTTTTTTTTGACTGTGCCTCTCCGCATATGGGAGATCTTTGTTCCCTGACCAGGGAACACATATATATCCTTATTTTTATTTTTTTCCTACATACTCAGAGTCGCTGTTTTTTCCCTTTCTAATCTGGCAGGCACAGAGCTTTCTCATCGCCACCCCCTTTTTTTAGAGCTAAATAAGTCCCTGTCTATTGGATGGGTTTAACGTGTCTTCTCTGAGTGTGTTCCCTTGACTTCGCGGTTGGCCTTGCTGAGGAGTCTCCAGGTTTGAACCAGTGTTTCTTCTCTGCTTCTCTATATTTAGATTTCTTTCCAATCAGCAACCTTCTAGCAACTGACCGTGTCTGTACCCACATTCCCCTTAATGAGGGGTAACCGGAGGCTCTTTACTTCTTTGCCTTCTCCTCCAGGGCACACAGTGAGGGCCAGCCCTTCCTTGATGGCCCTTGGGGTAGCAGGTCACACCTGTTCCTTTGCCTGGTTAAAAACAAGCTCAGAGTTATTTCCACTTGAATCTCTTGTCACTGGCAGTTTTCATCTTCTTGGAAACAGGTGTGCTGATTTGACCCCTGCCCCCGGGGGTATAAACGGTTAGAGTTTATTTGTATAAACACCTGTTGATGGAGCCCTGCGTTGGCTGAACAGGTATGAAGTTACTTGTTTCCTTTCTCTTTTTGTTTATTTTTTAACCTGTGTTTTATCATGGCTCTGAATTTGTTGTCTGATTGCTAACTTCCAAACACTCTGAACAGCTCCATCATGGCGGAGAGGGGATTAGGGTAGGAGGAAAAAACTACCCACAGAGATCTCTGGAGCTTGCCCTAGAGAGGCAGGACACTTGGTTAATTGAGGATTATCCTGCTTTAACAATCATCCCTTGGGGTGAGCAGGGCATGGCAATCTTTCGTTTTAATGAAGGTGTTGGTGTTTCTCCACCGGCTTATCCTTCACAAGCGCTTTCTCCCCGGCTTTGGTGGCCCGCCCTGGAGAGCTCCCCTCTGCTGCCGGCATGCCCACCCAGCTGGAGATTGCCATGGACATCATGATTAGAACCTTCCACCGCTACTCCTGCAGGGAAGGAGACAGGTTCAAGCTCAGCAAGGGGGAGCTGAAGATGCTCCTGCAGCGAGAGCTCACAGAATTCCTCTCGGTGAGTCCGACTGTCCTCCCCGTTCAGGTGAGGGTGGAAGCCGAGCCCGTCCAGGGACAGCCTCTGTGGACACCATCTCCTGGGTTCTGTCCACGCCATGTAATTCCTATCAAGATTCTAAATACCGGGGAGAAAACACTAGGACCTTTGCTGTGTCTGTGGGCACGTGCCCCTTTCCATGGTGTCTGGGGGGGCGGAGGTAGGGTTTCCAGGTGTTGGAAATCATATTTGAGCCTTTTGTCAATTATTCGAGGTCCTAATGCAGCAAAAGTATGGCTAGTTATACTTGGATGGAGCTATCGTTACACCAGTGTCATGACCTGGAGCTCCATCCAGCTGTCTGTAAATGAGTAAATATGATGTTTGGGGCCAGAAGTGAAGCCAGGGGCACTGTATCCTGTGGCAACAAATTTCCTAGTGAATGATAAATACTAGCAAGCTTGTCAGCCGAGAACAAGCTGATTGGGACTGAGGCAAGAGATGTCTGCCCTGTGAACTGCAAACAGATTTACATCTCCAAACAGGCAGGAGTTGAATAAATCCACAGGTGAAACCTTACAATGGAGTGTTTGGAGCCTATCCTGAGGAAAATGCTCACTCTGGTGCTTTTGGAGCTTTGGAGTTTTAGTACACGTTGTAGCCTGGCATGATGTTATTCTGTCCAAATACTATGTTAAGACAGTAGTAATTATGACCATCTTTTATCCCCACCCTCTATGGGGAAAAATTTAAGAAATTTAATATACAATACCTTTTTAGTGATTTTAGGAGTCCCCAAGAACATTTTTATTTTTCAAATTCAATTTGGCAACTGTCATGTAACATTTAGAATAAAAGACTCAGCAAGTGAAACTTGGCACATTGATTTATTCAAGTGAAATTTGTGATTGTTTTTGATTGAATTGATCAGTTTAGTTTAAATGTCCAGCCATTTAGTGGTTGGCAGCTAATAAGAGGATAATGGGGAATTCTTGGAGGAAATGAACTATACTTTGGGAAACATTTCTCATCAACCTCTAATTATAGGAAAAGTGGATGCTGCATAGCCCCATCGTTTCTGAATCTTGCTTTCCTCAATGGGCTCCTTGCTTTCCTTTCCACCAATAAAATGGAGTCATTCTTATAAGACCTACCCTTTATTGGGTGCCTCTGTTTTGTTTTGTGATACACAAAACAGGCTGTCAAATAATATATGATATGCCTTTTTGGGGACAGTACTTATACCAAAAAAGTATTCATTGTTCATCTGAACTCCACATTTGATTGAGTGTCCTGAATTTTTATTTGCTAAATCTAACAACCTGGTGCTAAGTGCTTATAAAAGTGTATTGAGATATCCCCTCAATTTGTAGGAGATATTATTCTCCTCATTTGCTGAAAAAGGAAATATTAACACGTTAAGTGATTTGCTCCAAGTCTTGTTGTTGGTAAATGGCAGAGTCACTCACACTCCCTGGTTGGCTGCAAAGCTTCCTTCTTTTCATGTCCCCCCACGGCCCCCGACCACTGCTTTCTCCCCCGGTTCTGGCCCTCCACCTGTGCTATCTGGTAAATGCCTTATTCAGCATCAGCAGCTCACTTTGATGTGTTGCTGTTTGCTCCTCTTGGTGTTTAGGTCTGAGGACTATATGGACTGGGGGCAGAGGCCCAGACTCACTTAGAATGTGTGCCCGGGTTCACACTCACCTGCAAACAGGCTCTTGGAATTTGCTTTCGATGCTAAAAGTGGAAACGGAGACTTTAAGTAGATAAAGGGAAGGGGTGATTTCAGCTGTCATGAACCTCAAAACCGGGGAGTTAGACGTTTTCTTTTTCTTTTAGTGCCAGAAGGATCCCGAGCTGGTTGATAAGATGATGCAGGACCTGGATGCCGACAAGGACAATGAGGTGGATTTTAATGAATTCGTGGTCATGGTGGCAGCTCTGACGGTAGCTTGTAATGACTACTTTGTAGAACAACTGAAGAAAGGAAAGTAAAGACCAGTACTAAGCTAATATAAAGGCAGAAATATATCCACAGTTACTTACGGTTCGTCTATTCCTTCCAGAGCCATAGTCACAGTAATGCCATTTATAGGTATAATATACATGTATTATAATCAGTTGCTAGGATTATTAGGTGATGCATATGTTAATAAATTGATTTCGAATAAATATTCCAAATCTTGTATGCCCTACTTGGAATTTTCCCATATGTATGGAATTTTCCTATTTTTATTGGCTTTCAATGTTGTGTTAGTTTGAGGTCTATATCAAAGTGATTCAGCTATATATATATGTGTGTGTGTGTGTGTGTATATATACACACACACTTATATATCTTTTTCAGTTTTTTTCCAATAAAAGTTTTACAAGATATTGAAAATAGTTCCTGGTGCTATTTAGCAGGTCCTTTTTATTTACCTATTTTTTATATAATAGTATGTATCTATTAATCTCAGTTAAAAATTTTATATGCTTTTTTTTGTCTGTTAAAGAGAGAGCATCACAAAAATGAGCTCTTTTCACTTAACAGATTTCTCGCAGATGTTCATCACCCTTCAATTGTACTTTGAATTTATCTTATTAAAGAAATAAAGTGGTTTTTGCATCCTCTTGTGATTCTGCTTCAAGAGGAAGAAGCTGTGGGTCTGGAAGCAGAAAGACTGAGACGTGGGAAGAAGCGCTGGCTTTCGCAGTGAGTGAGCTCAGGGAAGGGCTAAGTCCAGGGCTAAGGCGTTCGGCCACCCTTGGAGGCTGGTGGAGAATTACTGACTTGCCCCTGCTGCTGCTGCTACTGCTAAGTCGCTTCAGTCGTGTCCGACTCTGTGTGACTCCATAGACGGCAGCCCACCAGGCTCCTCTGTCCCTGGGATTCTCCAGGCAAGAACACTGGAGTGGGCTGCCATTTCCTTCTCCAGTGCATGAAAGTGAAAAGTGAAAGTGAAGTCCTTCAGTCGTGTCCGACTCTTAGCGACCCCATGGACTGCAGCCCACCAGGCTCCTCTGTCCATGGGATTTTCCAGGCGAGAGTGCTGGAGTGGGATGCCATGCCCCTGGGGTCAGCTGATTCTGAGGCAAGCGTCTTGTGCCACTTCCCTGCGTTTCCGCGGCCTGTGGGGAGGAGGGCTTCCTGTACCCGCTCTGGGCTCCCGTCCCTTCCTGGTCTCTGCAAAGCCCCTCCCACGTGTCCTGTGCTTCTCAAATAAACTACTGACTCAGGGTCTCCTTGGAGGAGACTCCAACTCTGATGGGTCCTTTGGAGAATTTAAGAAAGGGAATGATGTGATTATACTTTTAAGTGCTTGTCCCAGCTGTGGTGTGAAGAAAGAGCTAGAGAAGGGGCAAGTGTGGAAGAGGCCGTGGGCTGTGTTCTGAGGGAGAAACAATGGCATCTCAGGCTGGAATCTGAGCAAGGGAGATGAAAACAAGCAGTTGAATTTTCTATCTTTCAGAGGTGAGAGTGATAGGGCTTGCGGAGGGATTGGTAATGAGGCGTAGAAGAGAGAGCAGTCCAGGACCACAGGGTGGGCACTCTATTGCCTATCTGATATCCACTCCACCTTTCTTCCACATACTAGAGCCCTGGTTTGTGCCGGGTAGCAATATATTGAGCTAAAAAGTCTTATTCCTCAGCCTCTCTTGCATCTGAAGTGGAGCTTGTAACACAGTTCTGGACAATGAGAAATAAGCAGAAATCTACTAGGAATTTCTGGGAATTTTTGCTATTTCCGTATAGGCTCTGTTCCCTACCTTGTTAATTCCTTCCTTTTCTTTCCATTGGCATGTAGCTGTGAGGCTGGAGGTGGGGCTGTCATCTTGCAACCATGAGAACAGAGAAGAAAAAAGGAGGAACCAGGACATTGTTGGCTGAGAGGAACCAATAACTGCACAGCCCTGGCCTGCCTGCCTGTGGTCCTCTCGTTATGTGAAAGCAAACAAAAACTGCTCCTTGGTCAAGTTGGATTCTGTTATATACAGATGACCAGAATCCTTAATATTTAGATTTTGGCTCAAGCAAATGATGCACTTTATGGAATGGGAAAGACTAGGGTAGGAGCAGCTTTGTGTGGGGACATATGGGAAATAGCTGTTTGGAATCCCTGCTGGACATCCAAGTGGAGATATCACATGAGTGGTTGGATGTAGGACCTAGTCCAGATCTCAGATTAAACAAGAGACTGAGAATACAGATTTGGGAACCATTACCATCTAGACGATGTTGAGCCACAAGACTAGAGGAGATCGTTTAGGAGGAGAACGTGGATAGAGAAGAAAGGTCCAACAGTTAGCTCTCAGGAAAAAGGGAAGCCAGCAAATGATACAGCAACGTTGTGGTCAGGAGTAGAAGGAAAACCAGGTGAGTGTGGGGCTTTGGGAGCCTAGGGAAGAAGGTGTCTGGAGAAGGAAAGGGTGAAATCCACTGAGAGGAGGAATAAGTTGAGAACAGAGATGTGCCCTTTACATTTGCCAAGACAGCGGTCATCAGTGAATCAATGACCCTGACCAGAGTGATTCTTTCCAGAGGCACCTGTCTCCCTAGTTTAGGCTTCCCTGGTGGCTCAGACAAGAAAGAATCCGCCTGCAATGCAGGGGACCTGGGTTCAGTCCCTGGGTCGGAGAGAGCCCCTGGAGGGCATGGCAGCCCACTCTAGTATCCTTTCTTGGAAAATCCCATGGACAGAAGAGCCTGGTGGGCTACAGTCCATGGGGATGCAAAGAGTCGGACATGACTGAGCAAGTAACATTTTTATCTCCCTATCTGGCTGCTGCTGCTGCTGCTGCTAAGTCACTTCAGTTGTGTCCAACTCTGTGCAACCCCATAGACGGCAGCCTGCCAGGCTCCCCCGTCCCTGGGATTCTTCAGGCAAGAACACTGGAGTGGGTTGCCATTTCCTTCTCCAATGCATGAAAGGGAAAAGTGAAAGTGAAGTCGCTCAGTCCTGTCTGACTCTTAACTACGCCATGGACTGCAGCCTACCAGCCTCCTCTGCCCATGGGATTTTCCAGGCAAGAGTACTAGAGTGGGGTGCCATTGCCTTCTCCGATAGTATATGCTTAATAAATATTTAATAAGCAAATAAAAGAATCTGCCAATTGTTGATTTTCTAGTGCTAAGCAAAACCTGTCATTTTTTTCTTTAAATAGGATAGTATTTTTTATTTCCCTTAAGCCAATTCTGAACAGATAGGACAGAGAGAATTTAGAGATCAGAACATTGTAGAAAAAAAGTATTTATTTCTTCTATCCCTCAAAGGTTGGAAGAAAAAATGAGAAGAAAAAAATTGAACACTTATTTCAGGGATATTTAGGATTTTTTTTTTTTCTTACAAGAAGGTATATTGCTTATGCAAGAGAAGATCTGACTATTTCTCAGAGGTCTTTACACCTTTCATTTAATTTAGTCCCCAGGTTTACGTATTCTTAAATGGGCCACTCATTTATGAGAAGTAAATCCAAAAATTTCCCACATTTTATTCAAGAAAGGACATTCTCAACAGGGAGAAATAAATGGAAAAACAATGTTTATTTCATGGTGTTTCTAAAAATCGATCAAAAGTGAGGAAAAGCAATTTATGTGTCAAATTAGATTTCAAATGAGTAAGAATTACATGATGTTCCAAAAGCTCTTTTCTAGTAGAGACTTTGTTTTATATGTGTGTTAGGTATTTATAATAAGTTTGCAGGAGGCAAAATTGATTATTTTTTCTGCTCAGAGGCACTGACCTTGCATTTCTAGAGCTTAAATCAACTTTAAATAACATTCAAGGGTCATCTCTGGAGAAGGCAATGGCACCCCACTCCAGTACTTTTGCCTGGAAAATCCCATGGATGGAGGAGCCTGCTAGGCTGCAGTCCATGGGGTCGCTAAGAGTCGGGCATGACTGAGCGACTTCACTTTCACTTTTCCCTTTCATGCATTGGAGAAGGAAATGGCAACCCACTCCAATATTCTTGCCTGGAGAATCCCAGGGACGGGGGAGCCTGGTGGGCTGCCGTCTATGGGGTCACACTGAATCAGACACAACTGAATCCTTGGTCAAGTTGGATTCTGTTATATACAGATGACCAGAATCCTTAATATTTAGATTTTGGCTCAAGCAAATGATGCACTTTATGGAATGGGAAAGACTAGGGTAGGAGCAGCTTTGTGTGGGGACATATGGGAAATAGCTGTTTGGAATCCCTGCTGGACATCCAAGTGGAGATATCACATGAGTGGTTGGATGTAGGACCTAGTCCAGATCTCAGATTAAACAAGAGACTGAGAATACAGATTTGGGAACCATTACCATCTAGACGATGTTGAGCCACAAGACTAGAGGAGATCGTTTAGGAGGAGAACGTGGATAGAGAAGAAAGGTCCAACAGTTAGCTCTCAGGAAAAAGGGAAGCCAGCAAATGATACAGCAACGTTGTGGTCAGGAGTAGAAGGAAAACCAGGTGAGTGTGGGGCTTTGGGAGCCTAGGGAAGAAGGTGTCTGGAGAAGGAAAGGGTGAAATCCACTGAGAGGAGGAATAAGTTGAGAACAGAGATGTGCCCTTTACATTTGCCAAGACAGCGGTCATCAGTGAATCAATGACCCTGACCAGAGTGATTCTTTCCAGAGGCACCTGTCTCCCTAGTTTAGGCTTCCCTGGTGGCTCAGACAAGAAAGAATCCGCCTGCAATGCAGGGGACCTGGGTTCAGTCCCTGGGTCGGAGAGAGCCCCTGGAGGGCATGGCAGCCCACTCCAGTATCCTTTCTTGGAAAATCCCATGGACAGAAGAGCCTGGTGGGCTACAGTCCATGGGGATGCAAAGAGTCGGACATGACTGAGCAAGTAACATTTTTATCTCCCTATCTGGCTGCTGCTGCTGCTGCTGCTAAGTCACTTCAGTTGTGTCCAACTCTGTGCAACCCCATAGACGGCAGCCTGCCAGGCTCCCCCGTCCCTGGGATTCTTCAGGCAAGAACACTGGAGTGGGTTGCCATTTCCTTCTCCAATGCATGAAAGGGAAAAGTGAAAGTGAAGTCGCTCAGTCCTGTCTGACTCTTAACTACGCCATGGACTGCAGCCTACCAGCCTCCTCTGCCCATGGGATTTTCCAGGCAAGAGTACTAGAGTGGGGTGCCATTGCCTTCTCCGATAGTATATGCTTAATAAATATTTAATAAGCAAATAAAAGAATCTGCCAATTGTTGATTTTCTAGTGCTAAGCAAAACCTGTCATTTTTTTCTTTAAATAGGATAGTATTTTTTATTTCCCTTAAGCCAATTCTGAACAGATAGGACAGAGAGAATTTAGAGATCAGAACATTGTAGAAAAAAAGTATTTATTTCTTCTATCCCTCAAAGGTTGGAAGAAAAAATGAGAAGAAAAAAATTGAACACTTATTTCAGGGATATTTAGGATTTTTTTTTTTTCTTACAAGAAGGTATATTGCTTATGCAAGAGAAGATCTGACTATTTCTCAGAGGTCTTTACACTTTTCATTTAATTTAGTCCCCAGGTTTACGTATTCTTAAATGGGCCACTCATTTATGAGAAGTAAATCCAAAAATTTCCCACATTTTATTCAAGAAAGGACATTCTCAACAGGGAGAAATAAATGGAAAAACAATGTTTATTTCATGGTGTTTCTAAAAATCGATCAAAAGTGAGGAAAAGCAATTTATGTGTCAAATTAGATTTCAAATGAGTAAGAATTACATGATGTTCCAAAAGCTCTTTTCTAGTAGAGACTTTGTTTTATATGTGTGTTAGGTATTTATAATAAGTTTGCAGGAGGCAAAATTGATTATTTTTTCTGCTCAGAGGCACTGACCTTGCATTTCTAGAGCTTAAATCAACTTTAAATAACATTCAAGGGTCATCTCTGGAGAAGGCAATGGCACCCCACTCCAGTACTTTTGCCTGGAAAATCCCATGGATGGAGGAGCCTGCTAGGCTGCAGTCCATGGGGTCGCTAAGAGTCGGGCATGACTGAGCGACTTCACTTTCACTTTTCCCTTTCATGCATTGGAGAAGGAAATGGCAACCCACTCCAATATTCTTGCCTGGAGAATCCCAGGGACGGGGGAGCCTGGTGGGCTGCCGTCTATGGGGTCACACTGAATCAGACACAACTGAATCGACTTAGCAGCAGCAAGAGTCATCTCTAAATTAGTACATTCTGATGTTTAACATTTTCTCAGTGTGGTTACTGGAAGACAAAGCTTATGGAAGGCAAGGGCCTATGCTTGCTTGGGGCCCTAGCCTGGATATGTGACTGACAATACAGACAGACAGAAAGCATTAACAAAGCCCCCAAACCTTGAGTTTTAATTTTAAAAGCAGATTTTGTATTTGCTTAAGAATCAGGGGCTGAAAGAAAGCTTTCCGGAAGCAAAGAAATGGGAAAGGATGTTAGAACATGGGCCAAATCGTGCAGGTCTGAAGTCCCAGGACATGTTATTTGGGGTCCCATGGGGTGTGGGAGAGCAGGGAGTGGGCTGAAGAGGTAGGGCTTGGAATTAGAAAGGCCCTTGAGTATTAATGTGAGAAATTTGAAACTTATCCTGAATATAATGATAAATCATTTTTTTCTTATTACTTAAAGCAGTTTTTATGTTTCTAAATGTCCCCCTAAAATATCTGAATCTTTAAAGCAGTGTTTGGTGTGTTTTAAAAATTAGCAATTTTACTTTTTGGCTGTGCTGGGTCTTCATTGCTGCGCGGGCTTCCTCTGGTTGCGGTGAGCAGGGGTCCTCCTGTGGTGCCTGGGCTTCTCCTCGCAGTGGCTTCTCTAGCAGAACCCAGGCCCTAGGCGCACGGGCTTCCGTGGTCCCAGCTCTGGTGGGACGCAGGCCCTAGGTGCACGGGCTCCCGTGGCCCCAGCTCTGGTGGGACGCAGGCCCTAGGTGCGTGGGCTCCCGTGGATCCAGCTCTGGTGGGACGCAGGCCCTAGGTGCGTGGGCTCCCGTGGATCCAGCTCTGGTGGGATGCAGGCCCTAGGCGAGGCTGTTTTTCCCCTTGACTTCTCCACGTTTCTCAGTTTCTTATCAAGAAAGGGAATGCTATGAGGTCATTATATACGTGTTTTCAAAGACTGTTGACTACAGTGAAAAGTGTCTACTGTATAATATTAACTTTAAACAAAGGTGGTTTGATATGGTCCCAATTTGGTTTTTAAAAAGTGCTATAACATGAGTTTTTAAGATACTCTCTTGTTTCTACTTGGGGTTTTTCACTTTCTTTATCCCAGTCAAGAAAAGTAAGGCTTCCTTACAAAGTGAAGGCCTGTGCAAGTTGCCTGAAAACCACTTGTCTTCCCAGCTTTTGTTTTCCAGAGCTAAAGCCATTAAGGGAATTACGTGAGAAGCATCCAAGGAAAGTGTCAAGAGAAACGGAATTATTTCTGAAGAAAGGGTTTCCCCAGAGCTCTGGAGGAGAGATGTTTCTGGTCCTTAGAGAAGTGCAGGCCTCTGAATGACTTCTCCCTGGAATCCTCTTTTAGGATTCCCATCTCCCCATCTTCTTTGGTGTAGATCACCTACCACATGGGGGTTGGTGATCAGTTAAGGGTATACTCTGGGTTTCTACCATTGCCTTTTGCAAGTTTAATGTTGTTTTCTCCAACTTTCCTTTAGAATATAGTGTCTATTATCTTGAGGCTTCAGCCAAAATTCTATTTTAGAAAAGAGCCTGGTAGGGAATCCCTCTAAATGTTCACCATGAATACTGGCTTTGTAGGTGATTTTCATGTTTTCTTTATACTTTTATCTGATTTCTGATGCTTCTGATGTTTCAGCAATGAATGATAATCAGAGGAAAGTATCATGTTATTTATTTTTATTAGAGAATTCCCATACTTAAGCTTTGCATGTCTTTATTCCTTCCTTACCTGCCTCTTACCAACTAAAATGTCTTCTGGTCTGAAACCACTTTGTCACACTTGCCTTTCACCATATTCATTTCGGTCATATTATAAGTCCACATATAAGTAATATTACATGGTCTCATATGGGTGTTTGTCTTTTTGACTTGCTTCACTTATGATAATCTCTAGATCCATACATGTTGCTGCCAATGGCATTATTTCATTCCTTTTCGTGGCTGAATAGTATTCCATTGGGTTTATATACTCTGTCTTCTTTATTCATCTGTTGATGGACACTTAGGCTGGTTCCATGTCTTGGCTATTGTAAATAGTGCTGTAGGAACATTAGGATGCATGTGTCTTTTCGAATTACAGTTTTCTCCAGGAGTGGGATTCGTTTTTTGAGGAACCTCCATACTGTTCTCCATTGTGGTTGCACCAGCTTACATTCCCACAAACAGTGTAGGAGGGTTCCCTTTTCTCCACACCCTTGCCAGTGTTTGTTATTTGTTGACTTTGAGTTAGTACCTCATTATAATTTTGATTTGCATTCCTCTCATAATCAGTAGTGTTGAATTTCTTTTCATGTGCCTGTTGGCCATTTGTATGTCATCTTTGGAGAAATGTCTATTTAGGTCTTCTGCCCACCTTTCAATTGGATTGTTCATTTGTTTTGTTACTGAGTTGTATGAGCTGTTTATATATTTTGGAAATTAAGCTCTTGTCGGTTGCATCATTTGCAAGTATTTTCTCCCAGTCTGTAGGTTGTCTTTTCATTTTGCCTATGGTTTCCTGTGCTGTACAAAAGTTTGTAAATTTGATTAGGTCCCATTTATTTATTTTTGTCTTTATGTCTATTTCCTGAGAGGCTGACCCAAGAAAACACTGGTCAGAAAGTTTATGTCAGAGAGTGTTTTGCCTGTTCTAAGAGTTTTATGGTAGCATGTCTTACATTTAAGTCTTTAAGCCATTTTGAGTTTATTTTTGTGTATTATGTGAAGGTGTATTCTAACTTCGTTGATTTACATGCCCCTATCCTACTTTCCCAGCATCACTTGCTGAAGAGACTGTCTATTGTCCATTATATATTCTTGCCTCCTTTGTTGAAGATTAATTGACTGTAGGTGTGTGGGCTTATTTCTGAGCTATTTTGCTTCATTTATCCATATGTCTGCTTTTGTCCTCAAAGTATTTTTTTAAATTAAGCTGGGTACATGTTTGTGTTTTTTTTTAAAGACATAATGCTATTGCACAGTTAGCCTACAGTATAGTATAAACATAATGTACTTTTATGTATAGTGGGAAACCGAAAAGTTTGTGTGACTTGCTTTATAGGATAGTTGCTTTATTGCAGTGGCCTGAAACGGAACCTGCAGTATCTGAGGCGTGCCTGTATTTATGTGGGACTTCCCTGGTGGCTCAGAGGTTAAAGCGTCTGCCTCTGATGCGGGAGACCTGGGTTTGATCCCTGGCTCAGGAAGATCCCCTGGAGAAGGAAATGGTAACCCACTCCAGTATTCTTGCCTGGAGAATTCCATGGAGAGAGAAGCCTGGTAGGCTACAGTCCACGGGTCGCAAAGAGTCGGACACGACTGAGCGACTTCACTGTCACTTCCACTATATTTATGTATAAAAAATAACTCCTGTTTCACCCATCTGATAATGTTTTAGAACAGAAGACACCCGAGATGCAGAGCTTGACTTTTACCCAGCATGGTCCCAATTGCTCTTCATAGACAGTCCCAATAATTCTAACTGGCAGGCTTTGGTATTATTGACATTGTCAGGCTGTCTAGGTTTGAGGTGGTGACAACACAATCTCACAATCACACAAAATCAGGAATGAGGTAAGTAATCATGTGGCCATTCTGTCTTCCAGAGGTCAAGGGGAATGTTAGGTCTGAAAAATCAGAAATTGACTGTATAGCAAGGCTAGCACTGAGACTTAGTGCACCTCAGTACCTAGTACTTGCACTGTGTTAAAGTTCTGATTTCTGGTTGGTGGGCGTTTAGGTTGCCTCCCATCTTTTTCCTGTTACAAGCAGAGCTGCAGTGACAATTCTTAAGCGTGTGTCTGTGCTGACCTTAGGGAGCCTCTGCCAGTCTGCTCTTGCTGTTGTAACACGATGCCACACACTAGGTGGTCTGAAAGTAGGAGCTTATCTTCTCACTGTCCTGAGGGCTGAGAAGCCTGGGACAAGGTCCAATTAGTTCCATTTCCGGTGAGGGCTCACTCCCCGTCTTGTCCACAGCTACCTTCTCGCTGTGTCCTTACCCCTCTCTCTCTTCCTCTTCTTTTTTTCCTTCTTCCTCCTTTTAAAAGGCCAAAGTCCCGTCAGATTAGGGCCCTACTTTGAGACCTCACTGAACCTTAATTACCTCCTAGGAATGTGAAGTCAAGTGGGCCTTAGAAAGCATCACTATGAACAAAGCTAGTGGAGGTGATGGAATTCCACTTGAGCTATTTCAAATTCTGAAAGATGATGCTGTGAAAGTGCTGCACTCAGTATGCCGGCAAATTTGGAAAACTCAGCAGTGGACACAGGACTGGAAAAGGTCAGTTTTCATTCCAATCCCTAAGAAAGGCAATGCCAAAGAATGCTTAAACTACCACACAATTGCACTCATCTCACACACTAGCAAAATAATGCTCAAAATTCTCGAAGCCAGGCTTGAGCAATACATCAACCATGAACTTCCTGATGTTCAAGCTGGTTTTAGAAAAGGCAGAGGAACCAGAGATTAAATTGCCAACATCCGCTGGATCATGGAAAAAGCAACAGAGTTCCCCCAAAACATCTATTTCTGCTTTATTGACTATGCCAAAGCCTTTGACTGTGTGGATCACAATAAACTGTGGAAAATTCTTCAAGAGATGGGAATACCAGACCACCTAACCTGCCTCTTGAGAAATCTGTATGCAGGTCAGGAAGCAACAGTTAGAACTGGACATGGAACAACAGACTGGTTCCAAATAGGAAAAGGAGTACGTCAAGGCTGTATATTGTCACCCTGCTTATTTAACTTCTATTTAGAGTACATCATGAGAAATGCTGGGCTGGATGAAGCACAAGCTGGACTCAAGACTGCTGGGAGAAATATCAATAAACTCCGATATGCAGATGACACCACTGTTATGGCAGAAAGTGAAGAGGAACTAAAAAGCCTTTTGATGAAAGTGAAAGTGGAGAGTGAAAAAGTTGGCTTGAAGCTCAACATTCAGAAAACGAAGATCATGGCATCTGGTCCCATCACTTCATGGGAAACAGATGGGGAAACAGTGTCAGACTTTATTTTGGGGGGCTCCAAAATCACTACAGATGGTGACTGCAGCCATGAAATTAGAAGACACTTGCTCCTTGGAAGAAAAGTTATGACCAACCTAGATAGTATATTCAAAAGCAGAGACATGACTTTGCCAACAAAGGTCCATCTAGTCAGAGTTATGGTTTTTCCAGTGGTCATGTATGGATGTGAGAGTTGGACTATAAAGAAAACTGAGCACCAAAGAATTGATGCTTTTGAACTGTGGTGTTGGAGAAGACTCTTGAGAGTCCCTTGGACTGCAAGGAGATCCATCCAGTCCATTCTGAAGGAGATCAACCCTGGGATTTCTTTGGAAGGAATGGTGCTAAAGCTGAAACTCCAGTACTTTGGCCACCTCATGGGAAGAGTTGACTCATTGGAAAAGACTCTGATGCTGGGAGGGACTGGGGGCAGGAGGAGAAGGAGACAACAGAGGATGAGATGGCTGTCTGGCATCACCAACTCAATGGACATGAGTTTGAGTGAACTCTGGGAGTTGGTGCTGGACAGGGAGGCCTGGCGTGCTTCGATTCATGGGGTCATAAAGAGTCGAGCATGACTGAGCAATTGAACTGAACTGAACTGAAAGCCCCTATCTCTGAAGATGGTCACAAGGGGACTAGGGCTTCACCATATGGATTTTGAGGGGACACAAGGCAGTCCACAGTAGAGTTGATCTGTGGGATTAACTCCTAAGACTGGAATTGACTTGTTGTGTCAAAGGCAAATACATTTAAAATGTTATTTTACAGTGTTGAATTTCCATCCAAAAACCTTATACCAATTATAGTCCCAGATCTGTATGTGAGTTGTTTTTCCCCGTTTTCACTAACACTGGATATTAACCCAACTTTATTTTTTGCCAGTATAATAGCCTTTTAAATTTGCATTTAAAGACTTATGGATGTTTTGGAGTGTCTTGCTATATTCTTGCTGGCCATTTATGGTTCTTTTTCTGAAACACATACTTGACTTCAGTTGGCATTGGGTGCTGGGTCCACTGCTGAGACTTCTTCCCATGCAGGTGTTCACACGTGGTGTCCTGATGCACACAGGGTTCTCTTTCATTGGGATTTGCCTAACTTAGGAAGGACACATCTGTCCAGCTCCCATGAAAGGTTATGTTGTTGTTGTTTAGTCACTAAGTTGTGTCTGATCCTTTTGCGACCCCATGGACTGTAGTTTGCCAGGCCCCTCTGTCCGTGTTACTTCTCAGGAAAGAATACTGGAGTGGATAGCCATTTCCTTCTCCAAGGGACCTTCCTAACCCAAGGATCAATTTGAATATAATGTAATGCTACTTGCTTCTTCAACATAGAGCACAGTTACCCAGAGTGATACATAAACTTCCGTAAATGCACCTAGTTTCAACATTACAATAATCAGCAAGAAATACACTCCACAACCATCTGCTGGATTTCCAGCGACCGTGGGGACACATGATGTCAGGAAGTTCCTGAGTGCTCATCTAGGGCTAAAGAAAGTGGGAAAGCATCCTTGAAAAGTGTTTCTCTCAGGAGGGGTCTGTCTGGAATCGTGCCGACTGTCTTGAGCAGCACCTAGCATTTGGGGCAGAGCACTCACTTGATACTTGGGCAGAGAGTAGTGAGGATGAGTCCACAGCAGCATCAGCCACCAGAGTGTGGCTCTCCCCTACAATTGGCAGCTTCCACAGCAAGAGAAAAATCTGTCACCTCTTCTTATTATAACAGTAATAAATGTTAACTGTTGGGCGAAAATATGGACATATTCTTTTAAAACTGCCGTGACACACCTAGTAACAATAATCAGTGGTATCATCCAATACACAGTTCACAATCTAGTTCTGTGGTTGTCTCCAAATGTCTCTTCTTGCCCTTGGTTTGTTTGAATTAGAAACTAAACAAGATCCACACATTACATTTGATTGTTAAGTCTCTTGAATATCCTTTCACCCTCAACAAGCCCTCTCTCATTTTCCCGCTATGACCATGCTGCAGAATTCAGGTAGTCCTGTGGAAAGGCTTACAATAAGGAAGCACAAAAGGAGTTCAACTTCCCCCGACCTTCAGGTAATAGCTCTGGGGGAAAAGATGGAAGTGATAGTTCAGTGATGGAGCGAGGAAGGGCTGAGGGATTGAGTGGGGCTGCAGTTCAGCCCCTGCCACACTGTCTGCATGGCTTTCTGTTTTTGGCCACACCTCGTGGGATCTCATTTCCTGACCAGGGACCAAACCTGCACCTCCTGCATTAGGAGGCAGAGTCCTAACCATTGGACCACCAGGGAGGTCCCTGCTGCCTGGATTTGAGGAAGAGGCTAAATGTCTAAGATGGGGAAAGGACAAAGTAGGCCCTGGACAGGAGAAAGATGAGAACGCAGAGAAAGATAGGATGGGGGACCGGAGAGAGAAGAGTCTGATGAAACCAGATTGACATTCTCTTCACATCAAAGCAGTAGAGTCATCTTTTCAAACTAGAACAGATTCCCTCTGAAGAGTTACACATTTATCTGGTTTATGCTTTTCCTTATAAATTTTCATAGTATGTATGAAGGTTAGGTTTTGTCTCTCCCAGCTTCCCGCCTTTAATTTCCTGTTGTGGTTCCTCTGAATGTTTTATTATCGATTTTGTTGTCTATGAGTCAAGACAGTGTCTTTACCACTTAGTGGCTGAGGCAACTGCCCCATTCAGTCTATTTGTGGTTCTCTTGGGAGTGTATGGCTTTAAGACTTCTGCTTCCTTCTTACACTGATAGTAAGAGCAAGGCAATAGGACCCAAAGGAAAGATTCTGACCCACAAGAAATGAAATGTGCAAATACGTGTCCTTTTTCAGTGGTGTTTGAATCCTTCAGGTCTTTTCTGAAGTTCTGGGTGAGATGTATTCTAAAGCCCAGGTTCCTTGTCCTGGCCTGCAAAACACAGGTTTTTGCATCCCACCTACCTCCCCAACCTCAGCTCACACTGTTCAACCAAGCTCTAGCCCACTGGCCTCTTTCTGGGGTTCAGGTGTGCAGTCAAGGCTGCCACATTACTCTCCCTCCACCCCAGATCTCATGGAGTTGGCTCCTTCTCATCTTTCTGGTCTCTGTTACATGTCCTCAGGATGGCTCCTCTGATCTCTTATATAAAGGACTCCCCCCTCAACCAGTGATTCTTGGTTCTTTTTTCTTCTTTTATCTTCATCACACTTCTAGTGTTATCTGATCTGTGGGTTTGAGCATTAAGTGTCTTCTATGGATTTAATGTTTGTGTCCTCTCAAAATTCATATTGTGAAGGTCTACTCCCATACCACGTGATGGTATTTGGAGATGGGCTATTGGGAGGTAATTTGGTTGCGAGGGTGGAGCCCTCATGAATGGGATTAGTGCCCTTGTTAGAAGAAACAGGAGCGAGCTCATCTCTCTCTCTCTCTCTCTGCTATCTGAGGACATAGCAAAAAGGTAGCTGTCTGTAAACCAGAAGGAGGGCCCTCACCAGAACCCAACCATGCTGGCACCATGACCTCAGATTTCCCAGCCTCCAGAGCTGTGAGAAATAAATAGTTGCTGTGTAGGCCCCCAAGTCTCTGGAACTTCTTATAGCCCAAACTGACCTCAAGGACCTGTGCTCACCAGTTCATGAGATCTGGGAGAGCTGACCCGAATAGGCCTTGTTTACTCCCATTTTTCCAGCCTCTAGAACGATGTCTGGAAGGCAGTAAATACTCAGACAGGACTTATTGAATGCATTGTGAATGGAGAAAAGTTCCAAGTCTCAGAAGGTCAGACTGCCTTTGTTGCCTTCACATTTTGGTCCTTCCTGGTGATAAACTAGGCCTCCACAGCTCCTCTCGGACACAGCCAGCTGCCTGCACAGCCATTCACCTCAAAGCCTTGGGAAGTTAATGACCCTCCCAATGGTGGCTTAGGTTCTCGAAGAAAACTGCTGGAAAACTGAGAGAAAATCCAAAGAGCGTATTGGAGATGTGAGACAAGGATTTGAATTTCGACATGTGAAATGACAGGCATAGAAAGGGGGGCTTGAGGGATGAGGACTGGCCTCCATTTAGGTCAGGCCTTGTCCCCATGTCTTAACCCATGCCATGACCCTGAAGCTTCTCAACAAGCTTACAAAGTAAGAATTAGTATCCCCGTTCCCCGTTTTACATATGAGGAAACTGAGGCTCAAAATGGTAAAGCAAATTTTTCAGGATCAAATAGCTAATATGTGGCAAAGCCAGGGTTCAAGCTAAGGTCATGCTGACTCCAGCTTGGGTGTGTGTGTGTGTTTCTAATCCCCGACCTCTGCCATCTCTGCTCTGAAGACAAGGGCGGGGGTGGGGATGGAGCAAAACGGGTGCTAACATTACACAGATATTAAAAGACCCATGAAAACTAGATTGAAGAACACTTCAACCATGTTCTAACCATCTATATTGATTTCAAATATGCTTTAGAAGCACCTGAGGCAGAACAGGCTCTGCTGTCTTGAAACAAAGGGTCTAATTCACTGTCATTTTAAAAATAATATAAACAGACATGTGGTTTAGTATCCACACGGTTTATTTCTCAGCATTCGCCTGACAAATGAAAATTATTTAAGAACACACTGTGTACACAGATAAGAAGAAACAAAATGTTTTAAGTGGTGCACAACAAAATCCAGCAGTATAGAAGAGTGCACGTGAGCTCTTGCTCACTGCACAGAAATCACTTATTTAAATAGTAATAAAAATACAATCTTTTATGGATCTTGTACAGACTACAAAAGAGGGAAATTATTACCATATGTGATTTTTTATTAGGCCGTTTTCTTCAGTGAGCTGCACTGACAACTCCAAATATAGAGGCAGAAGGCTGTGTATTTTAAAGGAATTAATGTTGTGAGTTAGAGACTACACTGTATTACCACTGGCACTTTCCATCATGGTTTGTGCACACCACATGATCATCTTATACATTTAAAAAATATAACTGAGTGACAGTTTTATCACATTCACACACCATGAGCTGGTTAAGGGGGCAATGCGGAAGTTGCCTCCTGTAGTGCTTTGCTGTTGCTAATAAGGCCAGTACACTGTGGTTAAAAGAAAGTAGACATCAATATGGTTAAGTTGTTCCAGTTCATTAAAGGCCATCAGGGGCCACCACTGGGACAGTGAGTTCTTTTGCAGTGTATATATCCTAGAGGCAAACACCATCATTGGTTAAAATTTTGTCTAAAAAGTCAGTTTCTGTGCTGCAAACATTTTCACAAAACTGAAAGCTCCTAAGCTGTTTTAATGTACTTTTTCTTCTCATTAGCATATTTATAACCACGTTCTCTGAAACCTCTGGAATTTACTCTCTTTTTAATAGATGCTCTTATTTAGATCTCACCCATTTAAGATTACTACCTAATAGGCTTTAAAGTGGTGGTGAGAAGTTCACCAGGAAAACCTGGGAATGTTCAGCTGCTGAGCAGAGCTCTAAAGCCACAGCAGCGCAGAGCTGGACTCGACAAGAACACTCAGGAAGCTGTTGTGCCGTGAGTGTCATTTCAGAGAATCTTTCCAAACTGTGCACATAATTCACAGTTATGTGAGTGGCACAGTGGTGCTATTGTTATGTGTTGAAGAAGACTGGTATATGATGTTCTCTTCCATGTTATCTGTTTGCTAGAAAGTACTTTGGGTCAAGGTCATTATAACTAGTGCCCTGGGACACCCTGTAGTCTCCAAGAATGTCTCTGACCTGTAAACAGATTCTAGTTGGTGATCTTCCATGTGAATATCTGTTTCATGAAGGCAGTCTGAGCAAGAATTGCAGGAATCCAAAGACATTTCTGGAGGACAATCCTGGCAGTGCCACCAAACACCCTGGATGTGTTCTGTTCCATAGGTATCACGCTTGAAACCCACACGCTGCACAAATCCACTTGCAGCTTGCATTTGCTGAAGTTTTTCTGTGTTGTTGTTTTTTAACTTTAATAACTCTAATATTCCTTATATTCAGGGAAATTCCATGTTGCTGTTGTTTAGTGGCTAAGTCATGTCGGACTCTTTGTGACCCCAGGGCCTGTAGCCCACCAGGCTCCTCTGTTCATGGGATTTCCCAGGGAAGAATACTGGAGTGGGTCTGTTTCCTCCTCCAGGGGATCTTTTCGACCCATGGATTGAACCCATGTTTCCTGCACTGGCAGGTGGATTCTTTACTGCTGAGCCACCCTGGAAGCCCCCACTTCTTACATATAGTAGGAATATTGTCTTCATCTTGTTGAGACCTGACAGTCCATGACAAGCTTCAAGGACTAAAGTAGCCAGAGCTACAATCACAGAAAAAGCTGGGTCACTGCCCAGAAGGAGCTGAGATCATCATCCCCCTGACCTTGAGACTCAGCCGGTCAGCATACCCCCCATAGCCTGGTTAGAGCTAGCCCAGATAACATGAAAGGTCCCTTAAACGAGCCCGCATGCGCAAAATTTAGCCAATTAATAGATGCCAAGAACCCCTTGCAACCAATCCGCCCTTGCCAACTCCCTGTCTTTGTTCTAAGTCTATAAATACTGCTGTAACTCAGGGCTCGGGGCCCTTGCACCACCCCACTGTGCTGGAGATGGCAGGGATCCTAGCTCGAGCTAGTAATAAAACCCTTTTTGCTTTTGCATTGCCATGGATGTCTTGTTTTCTCAGCTTTGGGGACTCGGACTGCGGGCATAACAATCTGATGCCTCCTCAGTAGCAGTGTTCATGTGGCTATGGAGACGGGTCAGTCATCGTCTTCTCCCACATACACTGGTGGCTCATGGGAAGTCATGAATGGAAAGCTTAAAGAGATGCTTTTCAAGGCGTGCTGTCGTTGGCTTGCGGAGGACTCTTTGGAGAATGTATGTACTTCGGTGTTCTGCCTGGGACTGGAAGGCCAGCTTTAGTTAGCTTTGTGAAATCCTTCTGCACTCGGCTGGCAACCTGTCTTGCTGTCCTGTTACCCAGTTCATCTGCTCTCTTCTGCTAGTGACGAGACTCTACTTCTTCTATTTCAGGAATAGTCGTTCAAGCTTCTTCTGGTCTTCAACAGTCCACAGTTGGTTAAATGTATCACCACACAGGTGTCCTCTTATCATCCGAGGATGACTGTTTGAACCTTCTGGACCATCACTCAAAGGCAATATAGAGTATAAGAGGGACTCCCCATCCTTCCTAGGATCCAAAGGACTTTTTGGTCTAGTGAGTAAACCTACTTTATAAAAAACTACTTTAACTCTCCTCATATGTCTTTTATGATTTTAAAATTCTCTTTCAAAGTTCCCAAGGCTATTGGTTAATTGGTCCCATACAATCTGAGGTACCTGAATAACTCTCTGTGGACATGGAAGTCCTATACCAGCCTTCCTCTGGAGTTTTCCCACATATCCAATGGGATTTTTAAGTGTTTCTCTCTGAAGTCTGCCCAAACTTTCAAGGTCCTGACTGCTTGGGCACGCGGCACCTTGAGAACAGCAATTGTCTGTAACAATCTCTGATAATTTTCACACGGGGCCGAGCACTGCAGGCCTCCCTGGACACTGTGACTGCCCTCCGGCTCCACCTGGCACCAGCCTGGGAAGCCACCTCAGGGAAGCTCGACAGAGGTGCCAGGGCACCTTCCCTGGTATTTTTACACAATAGCGACCTCTATAAATTATAGCGTTTTGGCCCTTCAACTGCAAAGGAACCAAAGACTGTCACTGGGCCATCAGCAATCTCCCCCGTGTAGAGGAGGTGGATGTACATGCAGCAAAAAGATGCCTGAAAGTTTAGAATTTCATTGTTTCTCGAGTAATCTTTTTACTTGACAGAAATAAATATAAGTGTTGTTGCGCTTACATTGTCTCAGCCTATTTTGAAAATGAGATAATGCATCTTCAGGGTGGGAGAGAGAATCATCCCTCCTGACAACGTTTTGCACAGTGATCACAGGATGAACCAGGAGGGAGAAGCTACTTAGAGCGGCTGCTTTCTTTCCAAACTGCGCTGCAGAGTAGTAAACTACCAAAGCCACACACAGCTTCCCCTTCCATCAACACGATAGAAGATGGCTTGAAGGCCAAAGCAGCCCACGCTCCGTCACAAAGGAGGGCTCCTTTCATATCCAGATGCAGCTCTGTAATCCTCTGCAGACTCCCAGCATCACTTACTGGGTTGGAAGTTGACTATTTGGCTGGCTGTTGTGTTTCCTTCACTGTTAGAGTCCAAGCCACAGCAGGAGGGAGGAACGTACCATCAACCTTGTTGACGGATGCTGCAGAGAGAAAATTAAAAGGAGTTGGCTGTGGAATGAAAGCTCCTGGTTGACCAATGTTCCCAACACAGAGGAAAAAAGTTGGTCTTTGAGTGATAGATCCATCCTAGATTTTTACATGGCAGAGAGAAGTTAGGTACATATTGTGCTGTTCTTTGCTGAAAAAAGTTCAGAAGTGAGGCTTGATGTGTGTGTGTGTGTGTGTGTGTGTGTCTGTGATAGCTTATGGTGAACAGTGATCTCCGAAGAAGAATATTTAGTAGGACCGGGGACCAGGCTTGATCAGTCAAGAGCTTTTGTGCAGCGGAGTTTTATTAAAATGAAAAAGGAACAGAGCAAACTGACACAGATGTCAGAAGGGGGCGGAGAGTGCCCCCTTTGCTAGTTTTAGCAAACTGTTTTATGTCTGTTAGAAAGCAATTAATCAGATAAGAGAGACACCTCAAGGCTGGAGGAGTTTCACCAGGCCCCTCTCCCACAGTATGTGTTTTTGAGATAGGATGGCATGAAGTGTGTCATCCCCTAGACGTAAAACAATTGACATGAATACTGGTTTGCTGGGTAGAGCAAACTGACACAGACGTCAGAAGGGGGCGGAGAGTGCCCCCTTTGCTAGTTTTAGCAAACTGTTTTATGTCTGTTAGAAAGCAATTAATCAGATAAGAGAGACACCTCAAGGCTGGAGGAGTTTCACCAGGCCCCTCTCCCACAGTATGTGTTTTTGAGATAGGATGGCATGAAGTGTGTCATCCCCTAGACGTAAAACAATTGACATGAATACTGGTTTGCTGGGCTATTATCACCCCAAGCTTTGAGCAAAGAAAAAAGGTTAGCTTTAGGTGGAACCATTTTGAAGAAAGGCAGATTCCAAAGCAAATACATAGTTTCCTTAACACAGCTTAAGAAAACCATTTCCATGGAGAGTTTATTTTTTTCCTGCCACTTAGGGGAAGGATAAAAAATGTCTGACACTTGCAGCCTGTTTCCTCTATTTGGAGACCCCTGGCCTTTCTGCCTGTTACCCTCTCCCGTGTGTGAGTCCAGCTCACCTGGAAGCCTCATTACTAATTCAGGGAGAAGGACTCCAAGCCCCACCCCCCTGCCTCCCCACGGAAGGAAGGATGAACATGGTGTGAATGAGAGCTATGAGGACAGATGAAAGGAGATGCTTGGGCACCTTCATGTGAAGAGGCAAACGGTAATAAAACCATCTTGGGCATCAGCATTCTAAGATGCTCCTGGTACCCACTGCTGGCCGGCTCTTCCTATAACATGGTAAAGACACCTTACTTAACATGTTAAAGAAAAACTGCTCCTACCCAGAGTAGTTTTACATCTTTAAATCAGAAATCTGAGAACCAGGGAAGACGCAGTAAACACTAAATCCAGTGTTTCCTAAACTCTGGGCAGAGCAAAGTCATCTGTGAGCCCTGTCCTGGACTCTGCTTTCACTGGCTGGGATCTCTCTCTTGAACAGTCTCTCTGCTGGGTCTTGAACTTGGGCAGATGTGGGGCCCTGACTAATGCAAATCTGCACTTTACACAAGAGGAAATTGAGGTCCACAGATGGGGCCTGAGAGCTTCTGGGCACAGCAGAACCAGGACTGAACTCAGCTCCAGGGCACATCAAAACCCAATCAAGCCACGTTTCCTTTGTCAGTAGGCACAGACCTTGCATTGTGGGCTCTAGGGCCACGGATCTGAAGACTCGGTTGTTCAGAGCAGAAGGCAACTTGGATCAATTGTCCTGTTCAGACTGCACCAGGAAGCTCTTTACTGAGCTCCTGACACCCTGGGAAAAACAGCATCACCCAGCTCTGAAAATGCCTGATTAGCATGTCAGCTGGGGCTGCTTAAACTTTACCGTTAGGTTCTCTCTCTATTTAATACTCTGGGCTCAGTTCTATTGATCACTGAGTCTGACTCACTGCTGATGCTTTTGAGCAGTTGCCATTACTTCAGGTAAATAGGGAATCCAGAGGGAAGAAGGTGTTTGTGGTCCTGCAATTTCCTGGCATATTACCCGTCTGGGAGATGGTTTAGGAGTCTATTGGAGAAGACATTAAAAAAAAAAATACAGCTCAGCACCACACTTTCTGTGAAAATTGACACCTAACTTAATTCAGGAGAAATCCGGAAGAGCTAGAATGTAGAGCTTCCTTGCCTGAAGTTGTGGAGCCAGTATGAGTGGGTTTGACCTTGGCAAAAAAGCGAAGAGAGTCTGGTCTCGTCTTAAAGGGGCCCCTTTGGGTCAGCTCAATGGTTATTTGCAAGCTGTGTTGGAGAAACAGCTGTAGACTCAGTTCTATTAATGTCTTTCTGCCTCAGATGTTAATTTAAGGTAGAGACACTCAATTCTTTTTGGTTGTTGTTGTGTAAACCCATGGTTTTTGCGTTTATCCTAAATAGAGTCATAAAAGAATTTCCAAACTTAACAAAACTCAGCTGGTGTTAACGTGTTTTTCACATAGATATATGCCATTTGTCTTGAGGTGGGGTTAAGAGGCTGTTCTGAAGTCGAAGTTTTAAAACATGTGGGCTTGAAACCTATAGACCTGCTAGTAGTAAATAAAGAGTAAAGTAATAGAGCCGATCAAGCCTCCTGTTTACACAGTACTTTTGCTTCTCACAGGGACAATGGCATTTCTTAAAGAGTGATTTGCTGGGTGGGGTGGAAGCGTGGGCCTTAAAAACACACCCCACACACTGACACTTTAAACTCAGACAAAGTGATCTGTTCTCTTTATGGTTAAGTGCTGAGGCTCTCCTTGGCAGTTCAGTTAATTCCTGAGAGAGGGAGCACACAGACTTTAACTACATTGGGTCTATTTCTCCAGGTGGAGAATGCGGGGAGGCGAGAGGTAATGTTCAGTTCTATTTTGTTCTGGTAGAGATATAAATCCTCTGGCATATGATGTCAGTTAATCCTCTAACAACTCAAAAGTTCAGTAGGATTATCACTGCTTCACAGATAACCCCATGCATGGGGACGTGAACAAATGGCTGAGTTGCACAGGTAGAATCTGGAGTTGTCTTAGCCCAGGTTGTATAACAAAACACGGCAAGCTGGGTAGCTTAATCAGCAGACATTTATTTCTCACAGACCTGGGGGCTGGGAACCCCAGATCAAGGTGGCAGTAGATTGGGTTCCTGATGTGGGCCTTCTTCCTGGTTCCTAGACATCTGTCTTCCAACTGTGTCCTTACATGCCTGGGAAAGAGAGAGAGAGTTCTGGTCTCTCTGTTTCTTATAGGAACACTAATCCCATCATGGGGCCCCTCCTCATTACCTCATTAAACTTAATTATCTCCCTAATGCCCCACCTCCCAATGCCAATCCATTGGGAGTTACAGCTTCAATATATAAACTTAGAAGGGGGACAGTCAGTCCTCAGTAGGAGATGTCCTCACTTCCTGCCCTCTTGTTGAGCCTTGGCAGGGATTGAAGAAGCGCTATAAAAAGGACCAGATGGGTAGGGATCTGAGAACACTGGTGGCCACTAATACTGGGAGACGTTCCCAGGGGCAAGATGTAGCCTTGAGAATGAGAGATCATCTATAGGGAAGAAAGAACTTTTCTTTTCTTCCTTTTTCTTTTGTAATCCTAACTTGTAGCACGTAAATTTGATGCCAGGATGTACACACTCACACAGTACGTACATTCACACTCATCTATCTATGGAGAGCAATACAGAGGAATAGATTAGGATTAGAGTCTATAACATCAGTTAATTCTGGAAGGCGAAATTCTAGTTATTTGATCTTTTTTTTTCATTTATCTGTAGTGTTTACTTTTCTAAAATGACCTGTTTATTATTTGTATATATATAAAATTGATGTTCCAAATCCTCCCAATATATCTTTTCAGGATTTGAGTTCTTTTTCAAAGGTCACTTGTATTGTGTCTGTGTATTTCAAAACAATAGGTAGTAAATTCAGGCATTTAGTGTTAACTCTTATTTTTCTTCCCACCATACTGGTATATTTGCTGTTGTGGTGGTTTGCTTTTGTGTAAGTTTCTAGTTATTTGATCTTTTTTTTTCATTTATCTGTAGTGTTTACTTTTCTAAAATGACCTGTTTATTATTTGTATATATATAAAATTGATGTTCCAAATCCTCCCAATATATCTTTTCAGGATTTGAGTTCTTTTTCAAAGGTCACTTGTATTGTGTCTGTGTATTTCAAAACAATAGGTAGTAAATTCAGGCATTTAGTGTTAACTCTTATTTTTCTTCCCACCATACTGGTATATTTGCTGTTGTTGGTGGTTTGCTTTTGTGTAAGACTGACTGGTTGTTTTGCTATCTGATAGCTGCAATCTAAATGACTAAGTGTTTTTCTGAGTTCTCCTCAAGGCTTTTAACAGCATGAGATTTTTGTGCCCTTACAGTTGTGAGACAGAAGTGAAGACCATTTGTTGTTGTTCGTTTGCCAAGTCGTGTCTGACTCTTCATGAGTCCCTGAACTGCAGCACGCCAGGCTTCCCTGTTCCTCACCATCTCCCAGAGCTTGCTGAAACTCATGTCCATCTTACTGGTGATGCCATCCAACCATCTCACCTTCTGTCGTCCCCTTCTCCTCCTGCCTTCAGTCTTTCCCAGCATCAGGGTCTTTTCCAATGAGTCAGTTCTTCACATCAGGTGGCCTAAGTATTGCACCTTTAGCTTCAGGATCAGTCCTTCCAATGAGTATTCAGGATTGATTTCCTTTAAGATTAACTGGTCTGATCTTGCAGTCCAAGGGACTCTCAAGAGTCTTCTCCAGGACCACAGTGTAAAGGCCTTTTATGAAATGGAAAAAGGTGAAGTTAGGAAAACTGAGCCCACTGGGATGCCCAACAATCTCCGTCCCACAGATGAATGACTTTGTTACCTTTTCAAAGAAGAGTCAATTTTTGATTCATGAACATTTAAAAAATAAAAATTAAATGAAGCTAGCCTTATTTTTTTGCCAGTATTGTTTGGGAACAAAGATGAAAATAAATAGGAAAAGGAAAGCCTTTAGTTATTCTTTGTAACATTTAAAGCTTAAACAAAGTGGTTTAGTGGGAGCTAAAATTAATTAGAAATCAAAATTATATTTGCTTCATCAATATTAGAATAAATCCAAGGGAAAACAAAGAGGCTCTTTTGTCATTAAGTTTAATTTGCTGTAACGGTCTTAGCTGTTACTGTTTGCATCTGTGCGGGTTTTCTTTAAAAGAATGTCTGAGCATATATTTTGTAAAACATTAACTATTTGTTGAGTTATCTATAGAAGGTAGATGATTCAAAGGGGAAGAAGGAAGAGAAGGCTTCAGAACAGGCAGGTGAGGTGAGGTCTTAATAGCAGCTCAAGACCTGCATGGTGGGTGAGGTGGCTGAGAAGCCGGGGAGGAGCCAGATGTCCGCAGGGTCCCCGGGGCAAAGTTCCTCTCTGTTGTCCTCCACTGTGTTGCTGGGTAGCGTTCTCAACTCCCTCAGGACGGCTTGGAGAGGGCAATGCTGTATGTAGCTGTGTTTCCTCTGGCAAGAGCAGGGAGCAGGGAGAATCCTATAGAGTGTGAGACAGCCTCTTTTAGAAGAACTGGGGCAAGTGGGGTGGCCACTAAACAGTTGGAAGGCACCCCATGAGAACTGAGACGATCGAGTCTGGGCCACACAAGTCTGAGCCTTGGCATATAATTCTTCCCCAGCTCAGCACCCCTGTGACCTGCTGCTGTGTGCAGGAAGGAGCCCTTGGGTAGAACCATCCTCTGCTGACAGTTTGGTCCATGCCAGTTCTTGCCTGGAGAATCCCAGGGACGGGGGAGCCTGGTGGCCTGCCATCTATGGGGTTGCACAGAGTCGGACACGACTGAAGCGACTTAGCAGCAGCAGCAGGCCCTGTATTAAGTCAGAGGTATTCATGCATTTTCTCATGCAAGATTCACAACAACCTTCAGGAGAAGAAATGAGTCCCCCCAGTTTTTAATAATACAATAGCAATATATTTATCTCATTCTCTGATGGCTGTACCTCTCTTTTCATTGTGCAAGAACACATATAAAGGTTTTCACTTTTAATCATTTTTAAGTATACAGTTTAATAAATCACATACATTCACATTGTTATGCCACCACCATCCTCCCAAACTGAAATGGTACCCATGAGAGAAAATCTTCTTCTCCCTTTCCCGACAGCCCCTGGCAGCCACTGTTCAACTGTCTGTCTCTATCCTCTCCATATTCCAGGACTCTCATATCAGTGGAATGATACAATGCTTGTCTTTTTGTGTCTGACTTATTTCACTTAGCATCATGTTTTCAAGTTTCACCCATATTGTGGTATTCTATTTTATTTTTAGTTTTATTATTTTTTATTGCAATATAATTGACATAACATTGTATAAATCTAAAGTGTACAATGTGATAAACAGTATCCACATTTGATGGACTGGGTATCTGATATTTACATTAAATAACTTGCCCAGAGCCGTAAGGGGAGTAAGTGCAGAGTTCAGTTCAGTTCAGTCGCTTAGTCATGTCCAGCTCTTTGCAACCCCATGGTCTGCAGCATGCCAGGCTTCCCTGTCCATCACCCACTCCCGGACCCTACTCAAACTCATGTCCATTGAGTCAGTGATGCCATTCAACCATCTCATCCTCTGTTGTCCCCTTTTCCTCCAGCCTTCAATCTTTCCCAGCATCAGGATCTTTTCCAGTGAGTCAGCTTTTCACATCAGGTGGCCAAAGTATTGGAGTTTCAGCTTCAGCATCAATCCTTCCAATGAATATTCAGGACTGATTTCCTTTAGGATGGACTGGTTGGATCTCTTTGCAGTCCAAGGGACTCTCAAGAGTCTTCTCCAACACCACAGTTCAAAAGCATCAGTTCTTCAACGCTCAGCTTTCTTTATAGCCCAACTCTCATATCCATACATGACTACTGGAAAAGCCATAGCTTTGACTAGATGGACCTTTGTTGGCAAAGTAATGTCTCTGCTTTTTAGTATGCTGTCTAGGTTGGTCATAACTTTTCTTCCAAGGAGCAAGCATCTTTTAATTTTATGGCTGCAGAGGAAGAATTCAAATCTGATATCGCATGCTGAGATTCCTGCTCTTAACAATTCTTGACACAAGTGTTCTTCCAAATGCAGACCATAGACTGCTACATCAGAGTTGCCTTGCACACCTCAAAAATGTAGCTTTCTGGGCCCCACGCCTGTCCTGTGCTGTGCTTAGTCGCTCAGTTGTGTCTCTTTGTAGCCATCCATGCTCCTCTGTAAGTGGAATCTCCAGGCAAGAATCCTGGAGTGGGCTGCCATGCCCTCCTTCAGCAACCCAGTCCTACTAAATGATAATCTTTGTATTTTTAACTAGCTCCTGAGTTGCTTCTTATGTAAACCTAAAATTTGAGAATACCTTCATTCCTTTTTTACTGAAAACACAGCTTAGAAATGATGGTGGTAGAGAGAAAGAAGGCACGATAATGAACTCAACGCTAGGTGATTTCACTAGAAAGAGCAAATGAGTGAGCAAGACTCCCGGAGCTCTTAAGCCTATATTTTCTGTGGGGTCTCCTGGAATGGTTTCCAGGGTCCACTCCTATCTCCTTTGTGGCCTCCTGACTTCTCCTTTCATGAAGCAAAAAGACACATCTCTTGTACTTATGCTATGTTTTTCATTCCCGTTTTTATGGATCATGTCAACATGTATTATGTATGAAAAACAAGCCAGCTTATCATCAGTGCAGTGAAAAGGTAGCATCCTGGTGAATGGCATGAGAAAGGAAAGATACTGATGATGAGCTGAGAGGCTGGCAAACCAATGCACAGTGTAGCTGGAAGAGGCATCCTGTTTAGTGTGGGCCTCAAAGCTCACCTTCAGAAAGACTCTCACCTTGAAATCCGGTGATGGTGCAACAGATGTTTTAATTTACCTAAGATAATTTGCATAATCAATTTAACATGTGGCTTATCAAACCTGCCAAAGAGCAGGTGACAATATGGAATTAATATGATTACTAATTTGACACATCATTGAGATTAATTTGACCTTTCTTGCTTTCAGAATACCCAGAGGTCTTTACAGACAGGGATAATGTGCTGTGAGCTGCCTTGTGTAGCAACCTGAAATCCACTACCCAGCCTCAGAAATAAAGCAACCACTTGGCTCAGTCTGGCCTCATGCGTCAGCTCCTTTTCTTTCAGAGTCTCTTCTAAGTTGAAAAGAAGGTAATGAGTGAGTGTTGTAGGAGGCATCTGTCTCTGAGTGCTCATGACTTTATGAAAAGAAATTGATTCATCTTTCCTCTAATACCATAAATGGTACTACCTTCTCCCTGGTGTGTGGATTTATCCTTGGTCTCAGACTTAAAGAAATGTCACCTCTGAGAATCCATGGTAAGGATACATTTAAGTCTTTAAGTCTAGAGAATCAAAATAAGGAATTAAAATGATTCATTGGTTTGGTTGCAATAGTAAATTATTAGAAATAATAGAAAAGTTTATCAAGAGAGTACTGGTTAAATAAAATATGCCAATAGAATGTATATAACCATTCAAGTGATGTGGGAAAAGTATATTTAATAACACAAAAACATGTTAGTGATGTAAGATGTGAATGGATCATTTTGTCATTTTATTTTTGTAAGGAAAATTTTATCATATCTGAAAATGTAAATACCACTATGTCAATACATGGTAGGATACAGTGTTAATATCTTGGGCTGTCTTCTTTTTTGTATTTCGTCCTTTTTTCTATATTCTGTTCGGTGACAGTGATTTCCACCATTCTGTCTTCCAGGTCACTTGTCTGTTCTCCTGCCTCAGTTACTCTGCTATTGATTCCTTCTGGTGTACGGTTCATCTCTGTTTGTTTGTTCTTTAGGTCTTCCAGGTCTTCGGTAAACATTTCTTGCAACTTCATCCTGGATCATTGTTACTGTCATTCTGAATTCTGGAAGGTTGCCTATCTCCACTTCATTTAGTTGCTTTTCTGAGATTTTGTCTTGTCCCTTCCTCTAGGACATAGTCTTTCATTACGGGACATAGGCTTTTCATTTTGATTAACTTTCTGTGGTGTGATTTTCGTTCTGGTGGCTGCGGGATTGTAGTTCTTCTTGCTTCTTCTGTCTGCCCTCTGGTGGAGGAGGCTAAGAGACTTGTATAAGCTTCCTGATGGGAGGGACTGAGGCTGGGTAGAACTGGGTCTTGCTCTGGTGGGCAGAGCCATGCTCCAACAAAACTTTAATCTGATTGTCCTCTGATGGATAAGGCTGTGCTCCCTCTCTGTTAGTTTTTTGGCCTGAAGCAACCCAGCCCTGGAGTCTGCAGGCTCTATGGTAGGACTAATGGTGACCTCCAGGAGGGCTCACAACAAGGGGCACCTCCCAGGACTGGCGCTGCCAGTGCCCCCAGCCCCGTGACTAGCCACTACAGGCTTACACCTCCAGAGGAGAACCTCCAACACGAGCAGGTAGGTCTGTTTCAGTCTCCTGTGAGGTCACTGCTCCTTTCCTCTGGGTCCTGGTGCATGCAAGATTTTGTTTGTGCCCTCTAAGAGTGCAGCCTCTGTTTCCCCCAGGCCTGTGGAAGTCCTGTGCTCAAAGCTTACTGGCCTTCAAGGTCAGATTCCCTGGAGATTCCTAGGCACTTTGTTAGATCTCTAGGCTGGGAAGCCTGATATGGGGCTCAGAACCTTCGCAACAGTGGGAGAACGTCATTGATATCATTGGTCTCCAGTTTGTGGGTTGCCCACCCAGCAAGTATGGGATTTGATTTTATCGTGATTGGGCTCCTCCTACCGTCTCGTTGCAGCTTCTCCTTTGTCTTTGGATGTGGGGGTCTTTTCGATGGGCTCCAGTATCCTTCCTCCTGTCAGTGACTGGTCAACAGCTAGTTGGGAGTTTGGTGCTTTTGTAGGAGATGAGTACATTCCTTCTACTCCTTCATCCTGAACCTGTTTCAAAATAGAATTGTTTTCTTTGTATTATTGGTGTGTCAGATATCTTAGTTAACAATACTTATAGCATTCCATAACTTGTCTTTGCATTTTCTTCATGATATCTTTTGATGAGCAGAAATGTTTAATTTTAATGAAGTTCAATTCATAAGTTTTTCCTCTGTGGTTAGTTCTGTCTGTAACCTAAGAGTTATTTGTCTATCTCAAGGTTTCATGTTTTCTTCTATACGCTTTAGAGTTTTAGCTTCCATGTCTATGTTCGGGATCCATCTCAAATGAATTTTTGTGTTTGTATGGTATGAGGTAGGAATCAAATTAAGTCTTTTTTTTAAAAATCCAGTTGTTTCAGCAACTCATATCTTTAAACTGATAGAATGTGCCTTTATCCCTTTCTTTGTTCATCATACAAAAAGCATTCTAATTCAAGCCTGAAATCTTGTGATATTTCTTCTTTACATACAAAGAAACTGTATGTGGGGTTTATAAGAACAGTTTCTTTTTCTCCTACATCCTGCTGCCACACAACTAATAACTTTAAGTGCAAAGGATTAGGATCATCTATTTCAGGTTTAGGGAGAAAGAAAGATTTTATAAGGAAAAAAACTTTTCAACTTTTCTTTGACTCTGCCTTTCTGATTAAGATACAAGGAAAATCAACTGTTGAGTTTGGTGCTTCAAATTTGTATCTATCATATAAAGGGTACATGTATGTAGGCTCAGTTGCTTCAGTCACGTCCAGCTCTTTGTGACCCTATGGACCATGGCCTGCCAGGCTCCTCTGTCTGTGGGATTCTCCAGTGAGTTGCCATGGCCTCTTCCAGGGGATCTTCCTGACCCAGGGGTGGAACCTGTGTCTCTTGGTCTTATTGGCAGGTGGGCTCTTTACCACTAGGGTCACCTGGGAAAGCCATATAAAGGGTGAAGTAATATGAAACAACATTGGGGCTTAACTCATTTTTTCAATGTCTTCGAATTTGGTATATGTCTGACTCATAAAAATCAAGGTTATCTAAAAGCAAAAGAATAAGAATTCCAAAAAGAAAAAAAGGAGAAAGCATCAAATAATGCAGAGATGTCAAAGATCAGTGGAAGTGACCCTTGGATAGAAAAATGAGGAGTGACCTAAATAAGAGGATTGAAGGCAGGAGGAAAAGGGGACGACAGAGGAGGAGATGGTTGGATGGCATCACCGACTCAATGGACAGGAGTTTGAGCCAACTCTGGGAGATGGTAAAGGACCAGGAAGCCTGGTGTGCTGTAATCCATGGGGTCACAAAGAGTCACACACGACTCAGCGATTGAACAACAACAAAATGAGAGGAGTTTCTGCAGGATGGTGGAGTGCAAACAAGAGGGGCAAGGGAAGCTGAGGGAAAAGCAAGACTTCACAGGAATGCATAGAATTAAGAAAATATCTTTTTTTAAAAGACAGAGGAGAAGAGGCAACAAATTGTGGAGATAAAATTTCTTTGGATCTTGCCTGGCAAATATCAAATATATTCTGCTGCTGCTACTGCTGCTAAGTCGCTTCAGTCGTGTCTGACTCTGTGAGAACCCATAGACGGCAGCCCACTAAGCTCTGCCATCCCTGGGATTCTCCAGGCAAGAGCGCTGGAGTGGGTTGCCATTGCCTTCTCCAATGCATGAAAGTGAAAAGTGAAAGTGAAGTTGCTCAGTTGTGTCCGACCCTCAGCGACCCCATGGACTGCAGCCTACTAGGCTCCTCCATCCATGGGATTTTCCAGGCAAGAGTACTGGAGTGGGTTGCCATTGCCTTCTCCGATTCTGATGCTAGAAAGTCCATATAGGAATGCTTACTTTCTAAAAAGAAATTCTATTTTATTATAAATATGCAATATTTTAAGAACATTTTGGATTTACAGAAAAATTGAGCAGGTGATACAGAGTTCCCATATACCCCACATACAGTTTCTTATATTTACATTACGCTAGTATGATACCTTTGCTAAAATCAGTGAGCCAATTTTGATACATTGTTACTAACTGAAATCCATCATTTTTTTCAGATTTCCTTGGTTTTTGCCTAATGACTTTGTTCTGTTCCTGGATCCCACCTAAGATACCATATTACATTTAACTGTCTTCTCTCTTTAGCTCCTCTCGGCTGTGACAGTTTCTCAGACTTTCCTTATTTAAAATGACTTTGACAGTTGTGAAGAATGCTGATCAGGTATATCAAAGGATGCTCTTCTATTGAAATTTGTCTGATATTTTACTCATGATTAGACTTGGTTATGGGTTTATGAGAGAAAGGTCACAGAGGTGAAGTGCCATTTTCATCACATCATATCAGGGGTATATATTAGCAATGTGATTTATGAAATGACTCTTGATATTGACCTTGAACTGGCTGAGATAGTGTTTATCAGGTGTCTATGCTTTAAAGTTACTTTCCATTCATCTTCTTCCTACACTGTACTCTTGGGAAGGAAGTTATTGTGAACAGCTCACACCTGTTCAGTAGGGAGCTGTGTTTCCTCTCCTTGATACTAAGATAAACTATCTGGAATACTTCTGCATGGAAGATTTTTCTCTTCTTCCCATTTACTAATGTATTCAATCATTTATATCACTGTGGACTCAAGGAACTTTATATGCTGGGTTATAATCCAATAATACCTTATTTTGCCACTGAGATTGTTCTAGTTCTGGCTACTGAAAGCTCTTCCAGTTAACTCTGTAGGTTTACTGTCTAACCTAAAGCTGTTTAGTATTCAGCTCAGTTTTTTACCATGAGATTTAAAAGCAGGAACGAGACCTAAAATGTAATTATTGTATCGGCTAAAACCAATTTATTCAATATTAGGTGGCCTCCTAGGGCTTCCCTGGTGGCTCAAACAGTAAAGAATCTGCCTGCAGTGCAGGAGACCTGAGTTCAATCCTGGGTGGGGAAGATGCCCTGGAGAAGAGAATGGCTACCCACTCTAGTATTCTTGCCTGGAAAATTCCATGGACAGAAGAGCCTGGCAGGCTACACTCCATGGGATCACAAAGAGTCAGACACGACTGAGTGACTAACATTTCCCTTTAAATGCCTTAGAGCAAGCTTGTTCTGTTTGCACGTTTGTAATGATTAAAAATGGAGAAGGTCAGCATTTTAAAGGGAGCAGTGTTTATTGATCTTTCACACGTCATTCCCTCAGCCAGCTGGTTGCAGGGCTGAGGCACAGGGTTCAGTTCCTCCAGGGCTGATTAACATCTACTGTCCAGCCACTAACTACACCCCATAAACTAAGCTTGGCACCAGCCAGCTTGTTTATACAGATGTTGATGTAGCTGTCTGGGCCCAAAGGCATGCCTTGAAGATGGTGATTCAGCTCAAGGGCTTCACAGACAAAGGCTGTGTCACAGAGCGTGAGCATCTGGAGATCCTAAGTTAAAGCATCAAAGAATGTGGATTACACATGGAAAGGGCCTCGCTGTAGACTGAGTGTTAGGGTCCCCGCAAAATCAGTGTGTTGAAACCTAATCCTCAGTGTGATGGTGTTTGGAGGTGGGGCCTCTGGGAGGTGATTAGGTCATAGGAGTGAAACCCTTATAAGTGGGATTAGTGCCTTTACAAAAGAGACAGCAGAGAGCTCCCTTGCCCCTTCTGCTATGTGAGGACACAGGAAGAAGACAGCTGTCTACAGACCGGAAAGTGGGTCCTCACCAGACACCGAGTCTCGCCAACAGCTTCATCTTGGGCTTCGGGACTATGAGAAGTACACCTGTTGTTTACAAGCTTCCCGATCTATGGTATTCTACTATGCAGTCCGAACGAACTAAGACAGGCCAGTATTGGTTATGTTTCCTTTATAATACATCACTCCCAAACTTAGTGACTTAACAGTTCTTTATGATCTCTCACGGTCCCTATGGGCTGGGTATTTGGGAAACAGTGGGGGTGGTTCTAGCTTAGAGTGTCTCATGATTTGCAGTCAGATGGTGGTTGAGAAGTGCAGTTCTTCAGCCGCATGTCTGGGGCCTGGGCTGGGATGATCAAAACATCTGGGGACTGAAGCTGCTGGGGCTGCCGGCTCTCTCCCACTCTCGCTGTGTGGTCTCTCCACATAACCCCTCCTGCACGGCGGCTTCGTGGGAGCTAGACTTCTTACATGGTAGCTCAGGCCACCAGAGGCACGAGTCCCAAGAGAGGGGGAGGACACCGTGCTGAAGGTATGTTGCTCTTTCTAACTTAGCCTCAGATTACAGGGTCACGTTGTCAATTAGAAGCTTGTCATTAATATCAAGCAGTATTCGAGCGGAAAGGAATTGAGCTCCCTCTTTTGGGGAGAAGAGTGTCAAAGAATTGCAGATGAGTTTTAAAGCCATCATGGGTTCTCAGAGACCCGATAGCTGCTGAGTCCTAAGCACTCTTGTTCCTCCTCACCCTCCTGTCTCAGTCCTGTGGCCCAGGAAGCGGGTGACAGCTCCTCTCTGCTATTAGTCCTGGGACTCTGTGCCCTCATGATTTCCCTGCACACTGCCCACACCTTTGTACCATCTTTGTATTACATGCTCCATCAACTACCCCCTTGAGAGTGCCATCTGTTTCCTGCTCTGACGTTGGCTATTATACCCATCTCCCTCTCAGAGATCAGGTGATGGCTTGCCCAAGCTCCCAGTCAGTGATCTGGGGCTTGGGACACCTAATCCAGAGCCCTTTTGTTTTCACCCTATAGCTGGTGTACATGGAAACCAGAATAAAACCCTGGAAATTCTTGATTGCTCCTACAGAGCTGCTTCACAGTGCTAAGCCTGAGGCAAAAGGAAGTCACTGTCAGCGCTGGTGTCTTTATCTAAAACTTTGGTATTTTGTTCATCCTGGATTTTTTGCACTAACTTGCCTTTAAGTTATTGCATTATACTGTTCAGCATGTTAAATCTTTGCCCTAACCACCCTGCCTGAGTCCCGGCTGCATCTCCCCATTCTCCCCGACTCCTCACTGCCACCCCATGCAGCTGGCCGTGGTCTTCAGAGCTGACTCCAGAACCACTTCAGCTCCTCCCTCCCCTTTCTCCAGGTTTCACATCTGATTCTCATTACCTGGCTGATGGCACATCTTTGGATGTTGTCAGCTACTATTTGAGTGGTGACAGTTCTTTTTGTAACTAGGTGGAAAAAGCAGAAGACCCTTTTACAATTTGTTTTCAGGTACCAGCCAGGAGTGCTAGGAGTGCCGTGTGTGTGTGTGTGTGTGTGTGTGTGTGTGTATGTACTAGATGCAGAGGACAGTGATGAATGAGATGCAGGGGCAGACTTCCAGGGGTCTGCCTTTAGGGTTGAACACAGACATGTTTAAAGTCATGACAAAATATGGTAAAGGCTTTCAGGCATATATATAAGACGCTATGAGTCTAGAGCAGCCAAGGCTGTTGCTCAGAGTGTGTGGAAGGAAGGACACAGGGGAAGGAGGAGAAGAAGGGAGAAGGGGAGGAAGGAGAGGGGCTGAAAGAGCTGGCAGAAGAGAGGAGCAGGCTGGCCACTGGCAGGGGTCCCGCTGATGAAAGTCAGCTAAGGAGGCACCGCAGACGGCTCATCGCCGCTGTGCTTGCTTGCATTTTTCTCCATTGCTTTCCTTATTTAGAACCTCTGGTGTCACTCCACATAACTGGCAGACTTGTCTCCTTTAGATCTATTCTAAGGCACTAAGCAATGAGCCTCTGTACACTTGATTTGTCTGCCGTCAGAGAAGAAGCTGATGTTATGTGCCCATGCGCGTCACCACGACCTAATGACAAGCACGCCAGTTCTGGACCCGGCTGTACTTTTCGCTTTGATGCAGGCAGTGAGGGATTACTAAATGGCATCTCATTATGATCTATGGGCTAGATGTTAGTCACGGCATATTTTAGAGTCAGCCTGAAGGGAGTTGAGATAACAATGTCACACCAAAGTCAAGGAAGCTATTGCACAAACATAAACCACCCCCATCTCCTTTGTAGTTATCGATCTGCTGGTGTCTCGCTTTGGCCGGTGCCATCTTTCTTTTGCTGTTAGTAATTTTAAAACCTAAAATATAATTTGGGGGATGAATGTCCAGGGTTGTTGTCTTTGAAGCAGGATTGATTACCTGGCTGGATAGAGATCTTCTTAGCCTAGACTTTGTTTCTGACTCATTGTGATAATCTGGGCAGATCATTTAATCTCTCTTCTTTCCTCACATCATCACTGTTTGTTTGGAGCCGTGTTGCCAAATCATTGCTTTCTTATTCCCACTATCCCCAAGGCTTAAAAGATGATGTCATTAAGTAATCTCTGATATGGAATCAAAGTATTATTCTGTTTGGGTAGTTCCTAGTTATCTTATTTTCTGTTTCTGCTTTATAACTTAGCTTTCCCCTTTCCTCAATCTTATCAGTTATCTCTGTTCCCCACATTTCAGTTTTTCTCTCTGATACAGGTAAGCCACTATCCCTTATAATGCATCATCTTTACTGGGACCCATTCCTAGCTAGTATTTAAAAAAATTTTTTTATTGGAATATAGTTGTTTTACAATGGTTGTGTTAGTCTCCCCTGCACAAGAAAGTGAATCAGCTAATGTTTACATATATCCCCTTAGCCAGTCTTTTGAAATGCCGTTCTGTAGTATGTTTCAATTTAGTTCTCTATTTTTCTAACTATGGCTTTTAGTAACTGTTAATGTTCTAATAGGACTTCCCTGATAGCTCAGCTGGTAAAGAATCTGCCTGCAGTGCAGGAGACCCCAGTTCCGTTCCTGGGTTGGTAAGGTCCCCTGGAGAAGGGATAGGCTACCCAATCCAGTATTCTTGGGCTTCCCTGGTGGCTCAACTGGTGAAGAATCTACCTGAATGTGGGAGACATGGGTTTGATATAAAATCATTCATTCTAATGTAATAATAATATGAAAAACATATCTTATAATGTACTCATAAAATTATCCTTAGAAGGAAAAACCTACTGATAAAGATATGTAATATTATTGGTGTAATTTTATTTATTTGGCTGCCTTAGGAATACCAGACCACCTGACCAGCCTCTTGAGAAACCTATATACAGGTTAGGAAGCAACAGTTAGAACTGGACATGGAACAACAGACTGGTTCCAAACAGGAAAAGGAGTACATCAAGGCTGTATATTGTCACCCTGCTTATTTAACTCCTATGCAGAGTACATCCTGAGAAATGCTGGGCTGGATGAAGCACAGGCTGGAATAAAGATTGCAGTAGTTCCAGCTAGCACGCTCCTGAGCTCTCGGACTCCAGCAGTGCTAGAGGTGGTCTCAGTAGTTGGTCGCGTGGGCCTAGTTGCTCTGGGAGATGTGTAATCTTAGTTCCCTGATCAGGATTGAGCCCACATTCCCTGCATTGCTGGTGGATTCTTAACCACTGGACCACCAGGGAAGTCCCTATTGGTATAATTTAATAATAGCTCTCATTTCAGGCCATTCTTTCTGAAGGGTATATATTATATTAACATTTAATTCTTATACACGCGTACCTTGAAGACATTGAGGGTTTGGTTCTAGACCACTGCAATAAAGTAAATATTACAGTAAATCAAGTGAATTTTTTTGGCTTCCCAGTGCATATAAATGTTATGTTTATATTATACTGTAGTTTATTAAGTATGCAATAGCACTGTATCTTAAAATGTTAACGTACAGATTTTAGTTTAAAAATCCTTTATTGCTAAAGAAGGCCAATCACTGACTATGTGGGGGTTTCACAAACATTTGATTTGTAAAACATGCAGTATCTGTGAAGTACAATAAAATGAGGTATGCCTGTAATAAGCCTAGCGTAGATCACCATTTTATAGGCGAGAAAACTTATGATGCACGAAGTCACTGAAACAGGGTTTTTGTTTTTGTTGTTTCTCTCCTTTGGAGACACCTATTATTTTGAGAAATGCTGGGCTGGAGGAAGCACAAGTTGAAATTAAGATTGCCGGGAGAAATATCAATAACCTCAGAAATGCAGATGACCCCACCCTTAAGGCAGAAAGTGAAGAAGAACTAAAGAGCCTCTTGATGAAACTAAAAGAGGAGAGTGAAAAAGTTGGCTTAAAACGCAACATTCAGAGAACGAAGATCATGGCATCTGGTCCCATCACTTCATGGGAAGTAGATGGGGAAACAGTGGAATTATTTTATTCTTTTAACTATTTTGTGAGTCTAGTAGCCGCCCCCTCCCCACCCCCACCCCGGCTTTTTTTTTTTCCCCTGGAAACTGCCTCCCCTTCTCCATCCATATGGCTGGCATGAGCACAGTCATGTTTTCACTGGATCCTATCCCTTGGCCTCTGAGCCTTTTCTCACAGTTTGTGGGCTGGGAATTATGAGTACCCTGGTTCAGAGTATTTTACTTGTCTAATGGTAACACATAAAGCTTAGGAACTCTTGGTGGCTGGCATCACAGACATTGGGCATAGGCAGTTTGAGACAGAGACTGGAAACAGCATTTGCCCCCCACTCCTGTTTTCTGCCCTTCGGTTCTGCAAGCCAGTGTTCGCATAGTAACTTCCCTTTCCCCTTCAGTTCCATCTTGCTATCAGTCACTTGGAGCCTCCCAGAGTCCTAACCTCTATTAACAGCTGGTTGTCATAATTGCAACAAAGGGAGATCATGGATCTGAGTTGAAAATCACTGATGTACGATGGTTTCACTCAAAAGCCAATTTACATTAGGTCCCCAAAGGAACTAGTTTAGTCTCTTCCTTGCTGACCTCAAACATTCTGAGAAAGAAACCTTACCTATTAAAAATATCTGTTAAAAAATAGTCAAATTCATTCAAATAGCAAATTATCTTGAAAGAAACTGAAAGCTAGTTTTCGTTGGTAGTGGTTAGTCCGCCTGCAGTGTGGGAGACCTGGGCTCGATCCCTGGGTTGGGAAGATCCCCTGAGAAGGGAATGGCTACCCACTCCAGTATTCTTGGGCTTTCCTGGTGGTTCACCTGGTAAAGAATCCTCCTGCAGTGCGGGAGACCTGGATTTGATCCCTGTGTTGGAAGATCCCCTGGAGAAGGGAATGGCTACCCTCTTCAGTATTCTGGCCTGGAGAGTTCCATGGACTGTATAGTTCGTGGGGTCACAAGGAGTCAGACACGACTGAGCGACTTTCACTATACTCTACTATAACTGCGATGAGCTCAATGCAGTCATCTCTATTTCTTAAGGAAGTCAGTCATAGGGCTTCCCTAGTGGCTCAGTGGTAAAGAACCTGCCTGCCAGTGTAAAAGATCCCTGATCCAGGAAGATCCCAGGTGCCTTGGAGCAACTAAGCCCATGCACCACGACTACTGAGCCTGTGCTTTAGAGCCTGGGAACCGCAACTACTGAAGCCCGAGTTCCCTAGAGCCCGAGCTCTGCGGTAGGAGAGGCCACTGCAATGTGAAGCGTGCAAACTGCAATGAAGAACAGCCCCCACTCACCGCAACTAGAGAAAAGCCCGCGCGGCAACAAAGACCCACCGCAGCCAGAGTAAATCAATAAATAAAATCATTTTAAAAAGGTTTTAGAAAGAAGTTAATCATAGTTCCCAGTCTCAAGGAAGAGCTGTAGAGCAAATGTTCGTGACGCTGTCTGTTCGAGTGATCCACAAAAGAATAAGTGTACTATTACGTGTGCACGCTAAGTCACTTCAGTCATGCCTGACTCTCTGCAACCCTATGAACTGTACCCTGCTAGGCTACTCCGTCCATGGGATTCTCCAGGCAAGGATACTGGAGTGGGTTGCCATTCCCTTCTCCAGGGGATCTTCCTGACCCAGGGATTGAACCTGCCTCTCCTGCATTGCAGGTGGATTCTTTACTGCTGAGCCACTGGGGAAGCCCCCTATTATGTATAGGGAATACTTAAGGGCATCTTGGACCAACCCCAGAGTAGAGAGACTTGGGGTTACATTGTTCCCTTTGCTGCTTCTGACACCACAGGGCATAAGCCTTGGCGGTCTCCAGCAGCAAGAATTTGACCAGCACAGTCATGTCATAGGCCCCGTGAGTGACAACAGAGTTCCTCTCCATGCTTCTTAGAAGTTGGCTATGTGCACCTCTTCAGCCTCAGCACAATTTTAAAACCTCACCCCTGCCATGTTCATAGAATATGGTTCTATATCATGTGGTCACCTGGACCTTCAGGCTTTACATGGTGACAGTCTTCTCTGGGGATTTGTGAAAGAAAGTATCTCCTACCTAATGAAAAGGATGTCTTAACCCTGCCAAACAATCATTTTAGATCTAAAAAACATTGACCGGGGATTGTACTAACATCAGCATAGGAGAGGCTGTCTAGAAAAATATGGAGAGAAACTAAAATGTGGGCCGAGAATGGAGGTGAACATACCAATAATTTCCAACCAGGGTGCGTGGGGACTCTGAGTTTACTTCAGACGTACAACAAAATAATCAAATTTGGTTAAACAAATATTAAGCTAGTTGAATGACTGAATCGGTTCACAAAAACAATTTCTCTTCACAAACCTAGTTACTGTCCAGAAAGTTTTCTGTCTAACCCAGCTGACCCCTTCTGTTGCTCTCCTGCATTTTTAATGCTTTTGTTCATAGAGAATGGCCAACTGCTTCTCTTTGCCCTCCAACTCCATCTTCTTGACATTCCCCTGGGGGTTCTAGTTTCATCCTTTAGTTACTCTTATTTAAACAAAAACAAAATAGAACATGGTCTCCACTGACTTAGCAGATATTTGGCAAACTGGTGAAAATTACACTTGAATTTCCCTACATAGGCTTTGGCAGGAATAAAATCCATCTTCTATAATACTGCAGTTTGTAGATTCTTCCATAAAGTAGGACGTTGCCCGTCTGTCATCGAGTTTCACCTCATTCATCCCAGCTCCCCCTGGGTGTGCTTTCTGAGGAGGAGAACCCACGAATGCATGCAAGGACCATCATGGTGGTCCATGAGCTTGTGTGTGTGTGTGAAGGACTGATCTGAAGCAGAATGTCTCTGTGACAATGCTAATAAATCCAGACCCATAGGGGTCTCCAAGCTGAGCGCTGGGCTGCATACTGGAGTATGAAAGTAATCCAGGTATTCGAAGGTGTGAAACGGAAGGACTCCATCTCTCAGTGGTTCAAGGCCATGGCTGGGCTGACTAGAAAGGAGGATGGGCCTGTGAGTGGTATAGCCTCCCTCCAGGCACAGCCAGGGTGGGAGACAGGCCTGGCATGTTGGGCCAGGCAGGGGATTAAGCAGTGTGTTTTTCACTTTTTAAAAAAAATTCCTCTCAGGTTTCTTTATACCCTCTCTAAAATTCAGACATCTAAACAACCCCAGGATGGGGAGAAGGACATGATGGCCAATGTTTTGACCTTTGGGTGCCCTTTCCTCCCAGGCTTTCTGTGGTTTGAGGTCTGTTTACAGAATTGGACAATGTTAGGAAGGCCTCCAGGTTAAACAATAAAGAGGTGGCTCCTTCAGAGCTCAGAATTGTCTTAAATAAGGATATATAAAAAGAAAAAAAAACAAGAAAATATCCAATTCTGAACCAGTGGGCAGATTACTGCTTCAGAATATTTATACACTAAATATGCAACCATTTTCTTGAGTTAAAACACTATGACAGTATTATTATCTGTAGTAATTTTAATAGCAAAGAAAGCTGTGGGTGGAAACCAAGTTTTCTGTCAGGCAGAGGTAAAAATATGAAGTTTTCTAGAATTTGTAGTTGCCTTGAATCACAGAGATTGGAGAGGGATGGAAAGATCAGAAGTGGAGACATTCATATTTCCTACAATTTTGGACATAAGGAGAAGCAATTTTCTCATCTAATCAGCACAGATAAGCTTAAGTTATTCCTGCATCTCTAAGTCATTTGTTTAGCCCTGAAAATTTGCTAATGAGCAGTTTTAACAAAGCTTCTCAGCAGTTCTTTCTACTGGAGTATGAAAGTAATCCAGGTATTTAAAGGCATGAAATGGAAGGACTCCATCTCTCAGGGATTCAGATGGATGTTAAGATCCTAGCCATGATTGACTGGCCCAGGAATGCATCCTTCCTCTCTATACATTCAGGCCATATGACATAGTTTGACTGAAATCCAAATGGCCATGGACTCCAGAGTTAGCTTTCTCTTAAAGAAATGCTTACATGAAACTGGACCAGGATACAGCAAAGACCAAGGGAAGAAAGAAAGCTTGAATTACATGACTACAATATTCTGCAAAATCACACTTCAGCTTCTGTTCAGCTTCTCCTTGGAGCTGAAAATTCCTCAAGTTTCATCGTGAGAGGCAACCGTGTGAACAGTATATTCTCTGACAATTTCCAACATGATTCCATTTAAGGTTATGGGACAAGGCTGTATGATAAGGCTGTATGTGGGAGTGGCATTTTATACCTGTGTGTAACATTGTCACTTGGCTTTGCAAAGTCAGAAATTCCCTGCATATCCACTGGAGAGGATAATCCAGCATCCGGCAGGTCAAGTAAATGCCATCCCTTACTCTCTATTCCTGCCTCCTTCTTTCTCCCACACTTTAGTTCACTAAGTTGTAAGTGTCTGAAATCATTCTTAGTGAATAATGCTGGACCACTCTGAAAATTTGTGGCTGAGGGCTGGACCCTCGTCATCACCACGCACTTTGTCGCGGAGACAGGTAACCCATGGTTACTGAGCTCAGATCGGTTAAGGGGCAGAGAGCCTCCGCTCCTCACTGCTCTATAAAAGGGACCCAGCAAAGGGACCCTACCAGCTTCTAGCTCTCAGCCTGGCTGAGCCTGGGAAGCAAAGCCTGAGACCTCCGGAGCAGGAAGCACCAGCTGCAGAGGCAGGGCCAGCATGGCCCCCACATTCAAACTTCAGTGTCACTTCATTCTGATCTGCCTGCTGGCTCTAAGAGGAGAGAGCCGGTACCTGGAGGTGAGCGATTCCCTGGGGCTGACCCATCTCACCTTCCAGCCCTGAGTGTCCAGCCTTGGGGATGGGCAGGCTGCCTCTGCTCTCAGATTATGTCGGGGTTAGCTCTTTCTTCCTCTTTCACTGTGCCCCCTCTTTCCCCGGGTATCCCCTAGGTCTTCCTGCCTACTTCTTCTCCCTTTCCCTCTGGCCCCTCGGGGATACCCCGATCTGATGGAAAAGGTCTAAACCTTCCCATCTTCTCCGGATCCCCCTGGAGACATTGATCCGCTCACTTGCTTCTCTGTGCCGTGGGCAGGGAGGGTACCCCGCTTCTGATCCCCTCTCCCCCTCCCTGACTGTTCCGGACTGACTGATTTTCCTGGCCAGCTGCGGGAAGCAGTGGACCACGACCCTTTTCCAGACGTCTCCGGTGGCGCCAGCCCGAAGCGGGATAAAATTTGCTAATGAGCAGTTTTAACAAAGCTTCTCAGCAGTTCTTTCTACTGGAGTATGAAAGTAATCCAGGTATTTAAAGGCATGAAATGGAAGGACTCCATCTCTCAGGGATTCAGATGGATGTTAAGATCCTAGCCATGATTGACTGGCCCAGGAATGCATCCTTCCTCTCTATACATTCAGGCCATATGACATAGTTTGACTGAAATCCAAATGGCCATGGACTCCAGAGTTAGCTTTCTCTTAAAGAAATGCTTACATGAAACTGGACCAGGATACAGCAAAGACCAAGGGAAGAAAGAAAGCTTGAATTACATGACTACAATATTCTGCAAAATCACACTTCAGCTTCTGTTCAGCTTCTCCTTGGAGCTGAAAATTCCTCAAGTTTCATCGTGAGAGGCAACCGTGTGAACAGTATATTCTCTGACAATTTCCAACATGATTCCATTTAAGGTTATGGGACAAGGCTGTATGATAAGGCTGTATGTGGGAGTGGGCATTTTATACCTGTGTGTAACACTGTCACTTGGCTTTGCAAAGTCAGAAATTCCCTGCATATCCACTGGAGAGGATAATCCAGCATCCGGCAGGTCAAGTAAATGCCATCCCTTACTCTCTATTCCTGCCTCCTTCTTTCTCCCACACTTTAGTTCACTAAGTTGTAAGTGTCTGAAATCATTCTTAGTGAATAATGCTGGACCACTCTGAAAATTTGTGGCTGAGGGCTGGACCCTCGTCATCACCACGCACTTTGTCGCGGAGACAGGTAACCCATGGTTACTGAGCTCAGATCGGTTAAGGGGCAGAGAGCCTCCGCTCCTCACTGCTCTATAAAAGGGACCCAGCAAAGGGACCCTACCAGCTTCTAGCTCTCAGCCTGGCTGAGCCTGGGAAGCAAAGCCTGAGACCTCCGGAGCAGGAAGCACCAGCTGCAGAGGCAGGGCCAGCATGGCCCCCACATTCAAACTTCAGTGTCACTTCATTCTGATCTGCCTGCTGGCTCTAAGAGGAGAGAGCCGGTACCTGGAGGTGAGCGATTCCCTGGGGCTGACCCATCTCACCTTCCAGCCCTGAGTGTCCAGCCTTGGGGATGGGCAGGCTGCCTCTGCTCTCAGATTATGTCGGGGTTAGCTCTTTCTTCCTCTTTCACTGTGCCCCCTCTTTCCCCGGGTATCCCCTAGGTCTTCCTGCCTACTTCTTCTCCCTTTCCCTCTGGCCCCTCGGGGATACCCCGATCTGATGGAAAAGGTCTAAACCTTCCCATCTTCTCCGGATCCCCCTGGAGACATTGATCCGCTCACTTGCTTCTCTGTGCCGTGGGCAGGGAGGGTACCCCGCTTCTGATCCCCTCTCCCCCTCCCTGACTGTTCCGGACTGACTGATTTTCCTGGCCAGCTGCGGGAAGCAGTGGACCACGACCCTTTTCCAGACGTCTCCGGTGGCGCCAGCCCGAAGCGGGAGCTGGAGGAGGAGCCGCTGTACCGCCGCGCTCTGCGTGAGTGCGGGCTGCCCGGCTGCCCGGAGGTCGGGGCTGGCTGGGCCCCCCTGGGAGGGAGCTCGAGGCCCAGATGCGAAAGGTCGGTCCGAGGAGGTGCCCCTGGGAGAGACGGGGTGACGCTCCAGGAGCCGGGCGCTGAGGCTGGGAGTCGCGGGGAGCGGAGAGAGGGCTGCCCCGGGCGGCGCAGCGGGCTGCAGCCGACCCCGCTGCCCTCCCCCAGGGTGCGTGGACATGCTGAGCCTGCAGGGTCGGTTCACCTTCACCGCCGACCGGCCGCAGCTACACTGCGCCACGTTCTTCATCGCAGAGCCGGAGGAGTTCATCACCATCCACTACGATCTGGTCTCCATCGACTGTCTGCGGGGGGACATCCTGCAGGTGAGGCGCCCCCGGGCCAGGTGGGCAAGGGACGGGTCCCAGCTACCCAGCAGGGAGAGCGGTAACTAGATGCTCAGCTGGTGTCGGAGTGGGGTGCCCGTGCAAAAGGAACCTCCCCTCACTCCCTGAAGGGCTGGTGCCTCCTACAGTGGGTTAAGTTCCCCTCTGTGAGCTCTCGGTCCGGCGCTTGTTGCATCCTGGGGCAGATGAAAAGTGGTACAAGCCCTTTAGCAGGAGCGCTCAGGTCCGCGAGCCCGTGGCCCTGCTTAGAAGGCGACCTCACACGTCTGAGATCTGAGCCCGCCTTGCAGGTCCCTCTCTCTGTGGAATCGTTCCAGGCTCCCAAAGGCTGTCTTCAACGCCTGGGTGACCCGATTTTGGAGCAGAAGGGCGCGGGCCACTGGGAGGCATGCTGAGAAGGAATCTAGTCTGAGGCAGGGATGAGGTGTGGACAAGTCCTCCAGTCTCACAGCATTCCCACTCGAGTTCCCTGTGAGCCTTAGGGGTCAGCTTGGGATGGTTGCTGGACTTCTCCAGTCCAGTTAAAGTGAACATGATTAAAACTCTGAAGTGAAATTATTTTGGAGACTGTCAAATGCAGTGGAAGAGAACTGATCTGATGAAGGAATTTGTAGCTGGTAATGTTACTAACTTGAACTAGGTTGAACTCATTAAATTGGAGATTTGTGGTGATTTTAAGAATAAAGTCAATAGACTCTGACCTTTTGTCCAGCCAACTACAAACTTCAACAAGTGAAGGAAAAAACTCCTAACTTGCATACCAGACATTATTGTCTAACTGTTAAAGTAGTTCTTGATATTTTAATGTGTGTAAGTTAAAAGATGGGGGAAATGGGTATATATAACCATGGCAGGTAGGTAAAGTTCTTGCTCCAGTTTGTCCTTTTGCTGTCTATTTTTGAGATATCTTGTTCATATTTTAATGAGGAAAGAGAAAAACTGAAGCCCAGATTATGCTCCTGTAGAATTCTTCTGAAGGTAGGATGTGTGAAAAATAATGACCAATACAAAAAATGTATATCATCTGTGGTTTTATTTACCACGATGGCTGAAATGATAAAGTATAAGAAAGTATTTGCTTCGGACACATTGGAGTTTATAAAGGGGCGGGGTGGAAAGCAATAATTAATTAACTAATTAATCATATGACTTGCAAACAATCCAGTCAAAATATATACAAATAGAAAGCAAGTGTGCAGGGGTGCAGTCTGTCTATTCCCTGCTTATGATTGGAGGTCCATTGCTGGGTAAGCTTTTCCCCCTTTTCAATACATTTATGATTTCAGGAGCTGATGGAAGTGATCATCTTTGTGTTTTTGTTGGAAGGTATTTGATGGTTGGATTCTCAAGGGGGAGAAATTCCCCAGTTCCCAGGATCACCCTCTCCCCACGACTGAGAGGTACATAGATTTCTGTGAGAGTGGTCTGAGCAGAAGGCGCATCAGATCCTCCCAGAACGTGGCCATGATCTTCTTCCGGGTTCATGAGCCAGGAAATGGATTCACAATAACCATGAAGACAGAGCCTAACCTCTTCCGTAAGTGGACTTACTGTCTTCTCAGTTAGAAGGCAGGAACTGGGAGGAGAGAGCGTCCATTCTACTTTTCAAAAGTAGTATCATTGCACAGACTTAAGAAATTTGAAGTGAGGAAGGATTTGAATGGAAATTCTTTTGTAATTAGAAATGACCTAAAGGATATTTGTAATTCATTATTATGAAAATCAAATCAGTTTTTATTTACCAGGCTAAATAAGATACTAACTTATGGTGGCTAGAATTCTATTTTATCCCTCGTCTTATTTCTGATCTCCTGAATTACTACAGTGTATTCATGACAAACTTTAATCCCTCCGGTCACTCCATTGACCTGGATTCAGATATGAAGTCTTTGAGATACTTAGGTAAATGCTGAAAGACTGTGTATCTGGGATGTGTAGACAGATTTCATGCCTGAGCAGAGGGTTGGACTGGAGGACCTCAGTGTTGCCTTCTGAGTCTGAACCCATTGCTCTAATTTGGTTTGTTTCTGATGGATACATGAAAAGATGCTATAAAGCTAAATAGCCCAGGCCCAAAACACATTATCTTAATCAGAATGAGTTCATTCATCTATTTATTATTTTTCCCCATTAAGAGAAACATGTTTGTAAAAAATCAGGTAAAGACAACATAATCATTTTTGGTTGCACACAATAGTATTAACATTAACACTTTATGTGATTGAAGAATGGTGCCCACCTAATTTGCCAAAAAATAATGTACTGACTGATCTCCCAATTTTTACTTTTTAAAAAACAAGGTAACTTTTTATGGAAGAAGCATCCAGAAGGGCTATTTCTGAGGACTGGAAGAGAATAATACTAGAGGACAACTGTTTCTCCTATATCTTGTTTGGCTAGAAATCAGAAATCTTCTAGAATCATCAAGGAATTTCAGTTCATTTTGAAATTAAATGTGATTTAAAATATAAGAAGGAGGTAAAAGGTAATTCTGACATAGTCTGGTCAGAAACCTTTGTCTGGTAGTTGGCCGAAAACAGCACAAACTCTGATGCTTCTAGTTTCATAGCTAAAAGAATAAATTTATTGTAAGTCTAGACCTGAGATACAAAAACATTTTCAGAAAATTTTGGGAATAAATAAACATTAAAGATTTACCTTTTAGTCAACTCACCATTTAACACCCAGTAAATATTTATCAGATATAAGCCTGGTTTCTGATTTTCTCAGCCTCTTTTGTAATGGGTTCAATATTTCTTTACTTTATTATCTAAAAAGTAACATATATCTCCAAGTTCAGTTAATAAAGGTTTCAGACCACCAGGGTTTGAATTCTGGTCTCCTCTTGAAGCCTTATTCTTCCAGACTTCCAGACTGAACTAAGACCCTAGTTAATGAAGTATTCCTAGAACTTACACCAGCTAGTATTGTTTGGTTGGTTATTAATTTATGTCTTGTGAGTGTTATAAATAAGGTGACCCCCCCTGAGATTACAATTAGAAGCCCCTTACAGCCCAGGGCTTCCTAACAATGTGGATATATCCCTGGTGGTTTTTCTTCCTCAGGTCCTTCCCATCTCCAAAATCACCTTTGTGATATGTATTCTCTTCTGGGCCTCAAGCCCCTAGACCATTAACAGAAGCTTAGAATAGGATAAGATAAATTTCCACAAAATCCTAGCATACAAGATAGTGAAAATGTGATTTTGCTTTTCTATAAAGCCTGCAATATCATCTCCCAGACCCCAAATGGAAGGTTTACTCTGGTCGTGCCACATCAGCCTCGCAACTGCAGCTTCTCCATCATTTATCCTGTAGCAATCAAAATATCCGATCTCACCCTGGGACACTTAAATGGTCTGCAGTTAAAGGTGAGTTGCTTATTGCTTCCCAGTCACTTCCTAAGGCCCCAGCAAACTTTTGAGAGCAAAAGTAATCATACAGGGCGAAGGTGGCTGAATGGGAGCGGCAGGTCCTTCTGTCTGACCGTTTCATCTCACGCGAGCCCACATCGCTGCCTGAATACACTCCTCTTCTGTTTCCTTATGTTGCAAGCTGCATACTCAGGTGCCCTTCTGCCTACTTGAATACTTTTCTCGTGATGTAAGAAATGTTTCCAACTGGCAAAGTTGTGGCATATAATTACAATTGAACTCTCTTGTGCTCGCCTCTTTTACAGAAATTCTCTCCTAGCAGAACCTAGTGTGAGTCATCTACACAGCTGTTTTTCTGATTATTGGAATTTTCTTTTGACATGAAGGAAGTGTCTTCATTGACAGAACTGTGTGATGAAGGAATGCTAAGTGTAGCAGAAAATATGAAATTGGATTTTTATATTGCAAAATACAGTAAAGTTTTGAAGCTTTTTTTTTTTTTTTGCATTACATTTCATACCATACATTTTGCATCAAAACATTAGCTGAGACTCCCCATCTACTTCTTCCCCCCGTGAACTGCTGTATGGACTTTGCAGTTGTGCTGACCTTGACCACATTTACTTGCATTGGCAGCTCGTTTCCTCTGAGTCACCCTCACCTCCTTTTATGTTCTCATATGCCTAGGTTAAGATAACTGATATATTCATCGGCATCGAAGAAAGTCGTCAAAGAAAATTCCTAATCAGACAGAAAATTCCTAATAAGACTAGGGCTGAGAAAGCAGTATGTACAACTTCCTTTAAGCTCTAAACTCATAGGCCAGTGCTTATTTTTTTTAAGTTGAACCTTTGTGGAAGAATAATCCTTTGATAAAGACCAGAATAAGTGGATGTCTCTGGCATAACCTTATTGGCTTGAGACTGTATGTCATTCTTGATGTTTAATATAGAAGTATGGTGGATTGAGAGATCTGCGTTTTAGCTATTTTTGGCTATGAGGAGTAATCTTGGTTCTTACCCTTTAAAACAGTGTGAAGTCTGCAGTGTTCTAAGTATTTGTTGCTTTACAAAAAAATTATTTTTAGGGTGCTTACTATGTGCAAGGCCTTATTCTAAATGCTGGAAATTAGCAATGAACAAAACAGGTCCCGCTCACACGGAACTCACATGCTAGGGGATGAGATAGACAAAAGAATAATATGTTTCACATAGTGACGCCGCCCTACAGAAAATGAGGCAGAGCAGTGGCCTGGGAAAGCGTGGGAGAAAGAGGGCAGGCAACTACTTGAGGTAAGATGGTCAGGAAAGATACTTTTGAAAAGGAGACATTTAAAGCGAGATTTCAGTGATAGGTAAGAAGGAGCTGGCAGCTCCTGGAGCGCTGGGAACTGGGCGACAGTGGTGCAGAGGCTCGGAGGCAAGATGGGCTTCCTGAGCTCCAGAAACAGAAAGGAGCAAAGGTAGGGGCCCTGGGCTGTGGTGCAGCACCAGGGAGACAGGCAGGGCCGGGGTGGAGAGTTAAGAGTCTATTTTGAGTGCAGTGGCAAACCACTGAAGGGGTTTGGGCATAAAGCATCTGATCGTGCTCAGGTGGGTGAGCGGGGCTGGGATTGCTGGCTTCATGACCACATTAAATCACAGAGTCCATGTTGGGAAGGAGAGGGTAGCCCTAATGTTATTCTGGCTTCCATGAATGATGATGAATGAGGTGTAGCGGCCCGAGTGGTGCAGCAGTGCACCTAAAAGGCCATCGGCATAGTCTAGGCAGGAGGTGAGAGTAACTGGGTCCAGGGAGGTGGAACCTCCACAGAGAAATCTAGAGGTCCCCACACAACCCAGCTCCTGCCATTGTTTACTGAGGATAGCTGAGAGGTTTGGGAAGAGGACAGAAAAGTCACCGAATGCCGAGGAGCGTGTGCTCCCCACTTCTTTGTTTCTGGGTTTTGTTCCCCTCTTTTTTTGTTGTTGTTGGCTGCCCTGCACAGCATTTGGAGTCCCAGCTCCCTGACCAGGGATTGAATCCACGCCCCTTGCATTGGAAGCATGGAGTCTTAACTACTGGGTCACCAGGGAAATCCCTATTGCCCTCATTTTAGTTTCTATTTCTTCCCAACTTCCTATATTCCATTTCTCTCTCCTGAGTCTGCCTTTTGCCCTTCACCTCCTCCTGTGAAATTTGGAACCTATAGAACCAGCTGGACTGTTTAGTCTTAAGTCATGTTCTCCCTGACCACTCTCCTCAAGGGAAGGCAATTACAGTTTTTTTCCCCTTTACTTCTAAATGCTTTATTCAGCTCTTCATACAAGAACATGAGCCCTTGTACACAGTGGGGCTGACTAATCCTGTATTTTATGGTTTGATGAAATGTGTAAAATGCATAGAACGGAGCACATAGTAGGTGACTAAATATGTATTACCCTCCGCCTCCAACCACCGCTTGCTTCCTTTCACTGGACAAATAGATGCTGTTATATTATTTTCTATCTGTTGCTTAGTTCCAGTTACATTTCAATATCTTCCTAATGTTGGACTGTGTGTGTTTATGTACGTGTGTATTCAGCACTCTCTGTTTTAGATTTTGGCGCCTATGGTGTATGGTCTATCTGGTTAACTTCTAAGCATCTTGCCACACTCAGCTAGGTCTCTTGAGTGTACCTCAATGAAGAAGAGGATCACAGGCAAACTGGTGGTGTAATTTGTGGGGGACAGCACAAAATAAAAACACGAGGACTTTATTTTAAAATTACTAAGAATTTCAAGATAGTGACAACAGAGCATTACGCCAAGCTCTAGGCCTCGTAAGTGTGAGCCCTGTAGATGTGGGCCTTGTGATCAGGAGGCCAGCCCTGATCACAGGAGGGGGTGGAGAGGGGTGGCTTTGTTTGCCTGGGAAACTGAAGCCCAGGGAGCTCTGTAGATGAGACAGAGTGGAAAGGATGAAGGGAAGCAGAAAAAGGTGGTTACGGTGGATCACACAGAGTGTTAGACTAGATAATTACTTGAATAGCTTGAAATCAATTTATTTTAGTTGGATGGAGAAAGTTGATGGTAATTCTAGCTAATCTGAGCCCAAATGAAGGTTTTGTTTTTTTCTTTAATATTCTTATAACTGATCTAAATCCTTATCAGTAGAAAGGGTAAGAATTGTTTCCATAGCAAAAAAAAAAAGTCTTTTATATAGAAGAGGAAAAGAGGTAAGTTGAAGGGAAAAACTGATATGGAAGTCCTATTTATAAAAACGCTGACTGCATGCATTAAGAAATTCAAATAATTCAATATGTATGTCCAAATGATTTAAAAATCAAACCGCTTTTAGATGCAATTTTTATACATGTATATGGAGTTTATACATGTATGTATATGGAGTTTAAAGATTCTGATTTCATCATTTTAGTCCTTGCACTTGTAAAAAAATGTTTTTTAAATGCACAATCATTTAAAAAAAATGATTACCTAACCAATTTAGAAAAACAATTCCTTTTTTTTCTTTAAAAAGTCTTAATTTCCAGAGTCTTGGGTGTTACATTAAACGGCGCTTCCAGGATGTCTGGGCCTAAAGGAATGAATTCACCAATTTGCCATTGGTTTGGCTTTGGCAGGTGATTTAAGTACGTCTTCCTCTGCCGCTTTGTTCTCTTAGAAGTCCTCCGCAGGCTGTGGGGGAATAGGAGACTTTGTGGAGCTGCTGGGAGGAACTGGCTTGGACCCTTCCAAGATGCTGCTCTTAGCTGATCTCTGCTACCCTTTACGTGGCCCAGGTAAGATGGTTCTTTGATTATTATTTATGTGCCTATTAAGTTTTACCCTGATGCTGGGAAAGACCGAGGGCATGAGTTTGAGTGAACTCCAGGAGATAGTGAAGGACAGGGAAGCCTGGGGTCGCAGAGAGTCAGACACGACTGAGTGACTGAACAAGATTGTGTCCTTAAATAAAACACTTCAAATTATTTATAGGTGAAAGGGCAAGTTCCACCAAAAAAAGTTTGATTTTGCGCATGGAACCAATGTGAGGATTTTGCATTTGAGCCTATACACAGTACCGAGAATGCATGACCACAATATCTGACATTGGGAGAGAAACTTATGAAGTAACAAACTTGCATGTTTAAGGTTGGCCCTTGGTAAAACAATGAAAATGGCATAGAGCTGTGCTTGTTCTACCTTTTTGAAAGTCCCTTCATCCTCTCGAAACTGAAGAGTTTGGGACTGAAAACCACATACATATAGTGTATGTATCATCAATTAGTAATACTATAATGATAAAGTAATATCTAAGTCATTTTACCATATATAGGTATGTGTGTGTGTGTATTACTTGTAGTAAATACATTAAAGGTGATTCACTTTATTAGAAATTCCCAGAACTGCTAGCATGTCCCCAAGTTCTAACAGCAAAACCAGCCTCTGAAAGACTACTGCCAAAAGAGAAGTAAATTCTGAAATCTAACAGTGGTTGCTGGTAATAGACCAGGTTAGCTCATGGTGCAGCACCAAACAGAATCAGGTCTTCTTTACTATGAATCAGTGAGGGGTTTCCATTTGATCGGGCTCAGGTGGGGTGGGGCGAAGGTGGGATTGCTGACTCATGACCAAATTAATTAATGAAGTCCAAGTGAGGAGAGGGTTATGTGAAACCTTTCTATAAAGGTCTCCCATTTCTGTCCTTCAGATGCAGAAACCAGCGATTATCGATTAAGAGACAAAAGTTAAACAGAAGAACAATCTTTCATCCCTTATCATAGTCCCCTTCCTCTCTTGTAACTCTCATCACACACCAACTAAGTAATGAAACTGCAAATCAGACCTCCTTTTGATCAGCTGTTACCTGTTTTAATTAAACCCAGATCTGCCCACCAGTATTTTCCCTCTCTGAGCTAATGCTGGGGTCTTAAGCAAAAACTCTGGAATAGAATTAATATACATAGATAAAGGGAAAACATTTCTAAAAACCCACTTTGCTAAAAATTTGGGGCTAGTTTATGCTAATTTACACTTGAGCCCTGGTTTAAACCAGTGGCTTCTCTCCATTTGCGTTCTCAAAGGCACTGGATCCTTCCATGCTGATGGAGGGCACCTGTGAGGAGATGTGGATGAGCTGGATAAAAAGATTGGATTAAAAACTGATCTAACACTCATCCCTTAAAATTTAGATCATTGAAGCTATAGTAATTTTGGTGCATGAATTATATAATTTGATTTAGGTAAATGTGTGTGTGTGTGTGTGTGTGTGTGTGTGTGTTAGTCCAACTCTTTGCGACCCCATGGACTGTAGCCTACCAGTCTCTTCTGTCCATGAAATTCTCCAGGCAAGAATACTGGAGTGGGTTGCGTTTTCCTTCTCCAAAAGGGTGTGATCAAGGCCAAATATTTTGCCTGTTTTATCTAAATGATTGAAACCAGTCTTATGATAATTCGAAGGCTTGAATTATCTGACTCATTGGTTCATTTTAGACTTCACTTTTTTCTTTCATTCGTCATGTTTCCATGAGCCCCTCCTAAATTGTTTATACAATGAACTCTTGGGTATCTTGCCCTTTAGATTGAATTAGGAATATGTCAAATAATAAATGATATGCACATTACTAAAATAAATAAGGCACATTATGTCAATTAAAGTTCAGAGTAAGATCAGAAAAGAATGACCTTCCCAATCATTTAAAGAAAATTAACTTTGGACCTCGTCATAGAAGCTTAGCCTAGACTCCCTGGCGCCTATATTAAAATAATTATAGGATTTATATTTTATTATCTCTCCAAATTGACTTTTTACCTAAATAACTCTATCTGGCTGTTTTACTTCATTTAAACCCAGGTGCATGTTTTTGAAGTAGCTGTTACACAAGGGTAATAATGTTTCTCAGAATTTAGTCCTTATAGAGACAAAGAGGGGGAAAAAGATAGAGAAAGTTAAAATGGCAGGAAGGA
>SJYC01066022.1:0-19390 GCA_006408675.1 Madoqua kirkii | reverse complement strand
ATTGCAGGCAGATTCTTTACTGTCTGAGCCACCAGGGAAGATTTTTACATATTTATATACATGTACATATATGTAAATAATAATAATAATATATAATTATAGATATAATATATATAGTTTATAAAAGAATAACAATGGGAAGATAATATGTACACATGTTAGTTCTACTATGTGTTGCCATCACGGTTCCATGCTGATATTCTGAGGTCTTTTATTCAATCAAGGGAACTATAATCTTATATAACATCAAGAAATAGGCTGTAAAAATACTCTGGAGCTAAGAAATATATTGAAATTTGTTGGGCACCCCCATTACCAGAGCTCAAACTCAGATCTGAAAACTAGACCACTAAAGGAAGGAAGAGAAAATGGATTTAAAATGGTTTCATGATAGCAATATGAATAAAGAAAAGAAAGTATACTCTCAAAGTGTGAAAAAATTGTTTATAAACTAAAACTTAAAATATATTTATATCAAATAATCAACATTTTATGAGGAAACACTAGATTTACAAATTAGAGATTTTTAGATGATAACCCTGATTCAACGGAATTATTTACAGAAGGCTCCTTTTGCAAATCTAGTAAGATGTCACATTTTTTTAATTTTCTGTGAAATTCAGGGGTTGGATTAGCTTATATCTATGATATCATTTGGCTATAATAGTATATAATTCTAAAACGTTTTCATGACTTAAAAATTTGATATATTTACCTATTTATTTGGTTGTTGTACACTAACTTTCTCTAGTTGTGGCACATGGGCTTCTCCCTGTTGCTGAGCACAGGCTCTAGGGTGTGCAGGCTTAGCTGCTTGTGGCATGTAGGATCTTCCCAGACCAGGGATCAAATCTGTGTTCCATGCATTGGCAGGCAGATTCTTAATCACTAGATAGCCAGGGAAGTTTAATGACATTTTTTATCTAACAAATTTCTAGTGCTTATTTGGTAGATGCTAATGGAAGTGATAGGGATGCAGAGGTGAATTCACTGTCCAGTAAACTCACAATGCATTGGCAGTGAGTGGGTGACAATGTTGTATAGAAAATACACACTTCATGTCTTCAGTTTGACCTGACATCCCTCACTTGGTAAAGTCTCTGACTGTTCTGTCAGCACCTTCCTCCAGATTCAAAGATGAGGAGAGAACATTCAGAATCAGGAAAAACACTTTAAAAGAAGATGTTGTTCAAACCCATTAGAATGAGGTCCGGATTCTGCCACAGTTGTTCTTACCGCTGGATTTCTTGTGATGTTGATCATTCTTATGATAGAGATACTTAGCTATTGTAATACATCCCAAAGTTCCCAAAACACCACTTTCAGACACTTGATATCTGTGAAAATATGCTCAGGATCTCCAGAGAGACATTTGATAAGGCTGCTATTAGTCCTAGAACTAGAAATCCAAATTCTACAGTCAAAATCATATAGATTTGTTAGGGATGAAAGAGAACAACCTGGGGTGGGAGGGTCGGGTGTCAATGCAAGGAGATCAGTAAGGACATCGGCATAAACTGTGAGGCAACTAGGCTATCAGATCTCAACTACTCAGTTCACTTAGTTATCTTTTGTGGGTCTAGAAAAAACAAGATGTGCTGTGGATAAAGAGTTTGATTTCTATAGGACTGAAGAATAAGGAAGCTAGGAACTAAGAGTAAAATCTATAATTCCCACTTATGACCATGTTATTTTTGAGATATATTTAAAGCTTTTTAAAGAATATGGAGGTCTGCATCTTTGTGATATTTTCTATCAATTTTATAGGAATGAAGACTTAGTTTAGGCTTTAAGTAAATGATCTTATGTGCTATTTTATATGTACTGCTTTCTAAATTAGACTTAGGAGGATGTGCATTTTCCACTGAAAAGTGTTCTCGAAAGACCGCTTTGCTCCCAATACTCATTAACAATGTCCCAAATCATTGTTTATGAATATCAGGTTTTCATTCTGAAAAAAAAAGTGATATGAGGATGTCTAACTGATAATGTTTCAATTCATGAAGCAGTTTTTCTTTTTGCCTAGAAAAATACTATTCTGACACAAGAGCAATATTTTTTCCTAGAAAAGGAATGTTCTTAATATTGACATGTCTACATTCAGTATACCAAAGGATCATTTCTTCTACTTTTAAAAGCCACATATTAATTCAGATATTGAGAAGTAGCTATAAAAATGTATCCTATGCCAGGCTACACAGTAAACAAAGGGAAAAAGACAGAGAGGCCTTGGTTAAATTTTCATATTAATGTTCTGGGCCTGTCTCAGTGGAACATATTTCTCAAAGTGGAAGAATTATTCTTAGAATGAAATTTTAAAATTTTTTAATGTCTCTTACTGCAACAGTCACAACTCAGGGCTAATGATAGGCAATAAACAGATCCTCAGATAGTAATATTTGTAATACTTTGTTTGAATTAGTCTCAGAGTAATTTAAGAATTCTGTGGGCTGGAAACTCAGTTAAACCAACCAAGCTTACTTGAGAAAATATTTTGGTAGAAGATAAGGATAACAAAATGTGATTTGAAGCAGGATGCTGTGTTGTCATACCATAAGTCTAAAATCTTCTACCCTAAATATTTGCTGACAAAACTCAGAATTAAAAATATATATAAAGGAAACATGATAAATATCTGATAAATTATATATTGCCCTTGGTAGGTTCTAGGCACATATTCCATCATAAAACACATTAACGTTTCTCCAACAAACGTATCTATTTAGTTAGGTTTTGCTGCTAAATGCATTTAAACTAATCTTAGTGAAAAATAAAAGCTTGTTTTTTCAGAGACCTTTAGATTTGAAGAACAGAAATAAGGTATTTTTATAGTAGCATGTTGTAATTTTTATTTATCTATCTTTATACTAAGTCATCTAAACTCATAAAACTAAAAAAACACTTATTTTGAACACTATATCACAATACTTTTTAATTTTTTCAAAGGAATTATAATTGAAAGCTTGGACATTATTTTCTCTATGAAAAGTGAAAAAAGTGAAAAAAATGTTAGTCACTCAATCATAACTGACTCTTAGTGACCCCATGGAGTGTAGCCTGCCAAGGCTCCTCTGTCCATGTAATTCTCCAGGCAAGAATACTGGGGTGGGTAGCCATTCTTCATTCTCCAAGAGATCTTTCCAACCCAGGGATTGAACCTGGGTCTCGTGCTTTGCAAGTGGATTCTTTACCATCTGAGCCACCAGGGAAGCCTTCCCTTTAATATCAACGTGCATAGCCTGGACTACATTCACCTCTTCTGTGTTCTCATGTCCTCCTTCTGAGGCACTTTTTACCTTCTGCCATAGGAAGTCTCTTTATGTTTGTGTCATTCCAGACTGTTCCTAAAGGGTCACAGTCTAGGGAGAGGATGAGCCACTTTCATTTCAATCAGTTGAAAGAAGTTTCCTTGGGAACTGTTCAGGAAGGGCAGAACCATTAGAAATAATTTATTTAATACAATTGTGCTTTTTTATTCATAATTTGTAATCTCACCAGAAAGCAAACCAATCCAGTGATCATTTATTTTTGTCTTTTTTGACTGCTAGCTGATGGTGCTTATTTTTCTAAATCTGTTAATATAATAGAGCTATGGAAAAGAGTAAAATAAATGGCTACTGGATTAACAACAATCCATGGATTTAATTTAAGCTCTTGTTACATGCTACATTATAAAGGGGAGTTAATATGAGAGCAGGCCAATTCAAAAAATGACCAATTTACCAGTTTTCAAAAAAAGAAAAAAGAAAAACTGTTGCTTTAAAATATTTATTTGGTTGCCACAATTTGTGTTAAGTGTGTATAATACTCAGAAAAATAGAGTTTATAATTATTAATAAGGTAAATTCAGATTATCATAAGGGTATATTTTAGTTTACATTGATTATTGTTAAATAATCACTGAAGAAAGTTTCTATAATTCCATTTTTATGTTTTTTTTTATATTATACCAAGGAATTGTTTGCCAATTTCTCAAAAAAAAAAAAAAACACATCACTTTTAATTTGGCATTTATAATAACTAGAGATTTCTGTTGGTATTTTCTAATTTATTTAACTTGTCTTTTTTTTTTTTCAAAATTTTTATCCTTAATTTCTTATTGTTTTATCATAGGAGGGCTTCCTTGGTGGCTGAGATGGTAAAGAATGCAGGGGACCTGAGTTTGTTCCCTGGGTTGGGAAGATCCCCTTACATAATCTCTAAAGATAGTTTCTATAATCCTGTTTTTATACATTTTACTTAATTCTTGATTATTTTATTATAAGATCGTATTTATACATGACACCTAATTTAATGAGCTAATTACAGATTGAAATGTAATACTTTTCCAGATTTTCTCACTTTCTTTTTTTCTTCTTTGCTCTTCTCACACTTTCATACTAAAACTACCAGAGTCAGCTACCAGGCAATATATTCCAATTTCTCCTTGTTAAAAATCAACATTTCAGCATTTCACCTGACATAGGGTTGTTTCAGTCACTTCTGCTTCTTTCAGATATTTTTAAATGTCATTTTCTTGGAACGTAACCAGTTATATGGTAATTTGCCAAATCCTCATGTAGCATATACTTCTAGTGATGAGTAACCAAAACATGGCATTTTAATTTGATATGGTAGTGATGGAGATTTTCTTTTTGGTTTTATGTTTATATTTTCCCTCTGTCCATGCATTGTTTTGATTTTGGTGAATATCCTATGACCTGCCTCTTCAGAAACCTATATGCAGGTCAGGAAGCAACAGCTAGAACTGGACATGGAACAACATTCTGGTTCCAAATAGGAAAAGGAGTACATCAAGGCTGTATACTGTCACCCTGCTTATTTAACTTATATGCAGAGTACATCATGAGAAATTCTGGGCTGGAAGAAGCACACGCTGGAATCAAGATTGCCGGGAGAAATACCAATAACCTCAGATGTGCCGATAACACCATCCTTGTGGCAGAAAGTGAAGAGGAGCTAAAGCCTCTTGATGTAAGTGAAAGAGAAGAGTGAAAAAGTTGGCTTAAAGCTCAACATTCAGAAAACTAAGATCATGGCATCTGGTCCCATCACTTCATGGGAAATAGATGGAGAAATAGTGGAAACAATCAGACTTTATTTTGGGGGCTCCAGATCACTGCAGATGGTGATTGCAGCCATGAAATTAAAAGGCACTTACTTCTTAAAAGAAAAGTTATGACCAAACTAGATAGCATATTATAAAGCAGAAACATTACTTTGCCAACAAAGGTCTGTCTAGTCAAGGCTATGGTTTTTCCAGTGGTCATGTATGGATGTGAAAGTTGGACTGTGAAGAAAGCTGAGCACTGATTAATTGATGCTTTTGAACTGTAGTGTTGGAGAAGACTCTTGAGAGTCTCTTGGACTGCAAGGAGATCCAATCAGTCCATTCTAAAGGAGATCAGCCCTGGGATTCCTTTGGAGGGATTGATGCTGAAGCTGAAACTCCAGTACTTTGGCCACCTGATGTGAAGAGTTGATCATTGGAAAAGACTCTGATGTTGGGAGGGTTTGGGGGCAGGAGGTTAAGGGGATGACAGAGGATAAGATGGCTGGATGGCATCACCAACTTGATGGACATGACTGAGCGACTGAACTGAACTGAACTGAACTTATGTGCATTGCTTTGAACTCTTTACCCTGTAAATCACTTACCTTCATTTACTTAAGGTCTTTTTCTGGTCTTTCATTTTGTTCTTTTGTTTGGAAAATATTTCTCTGTTTCTTCATTGTCCTTGACTTGCTCTGTCAGTTTCCATGCATTACCAGGTCTCATAGAGGGGTCTCCTATAAAAGATGAACCTAATCACTCAATCAGACCATAGCTCTTGTGATTCTCCGTGATGCATTCTATTTCTTAGTTTCTTCCCCTGGTTGAGGGTGAGTCAGGGCCTGTTAGAATCCCACAGGGGAGGGTCTACACAGAGCTGCAGGCTGATTGGAAGCCAGATCCTCAGACAGCAGCTTTTAAAGTATGCATGTAGACCTCTTTCAGGGAAAAACTGAGAGCTGGATGTTAATGTGGCTCTTTTTATACTGACTCCTATGGAGACTGCTGGTCAAGAACTGTTTCTTTGTTTGCTTCACACCTGTGGGATCCAGGAGCTCAAGTCCTGCTGGCCTGCTGAGCTGGGAAATTAGAGTTTGTTCTCTGTGTGGCAGCCTCAAAAATCTGAATTGCCAGATGCTCCTGCCCAGGAGATATTAGTGATTTGGATGGGCTACAAGGAAGTTACAGGGATGGTTTGTGCTGGCTTCAAGATCCTGAGGAGGATCAGGAGATTCACAATTTATCCCTGGATATATCACTTGCAGCTTTCAAGATATGCAAATAAGCTTTTTTCAAGAAAAGGTTGGAGGACAGGTGTTTCTCTCTACTCCCTGTGCTGAGCCCTGGGGTGCTAGACATAATGAGTCCTCAGAAGACAGCCAAAAGCTATTTTTCTTATAGGTCTCATAGATACAAACCCTGTTGATCTTCAGAGCTAGGTGTTTTGATTGCAGAAGTCTTAAGTATTGGGGTGCTAGATGTTGGGGCTAAACTCTTCTCTCCTTTGGGAGACTCTAGGAGTTGTGAGTTCTTTCACAATTGTATAATGCTGTGCGAGGAATGAGCTTATGTTGAGAATGTGTCTCAGGCTTTCCTACTTGTTCTAGTGTGGATATTTTCTTATTCATTGATGCATAAGAGCCTTTTGGAGGGAACTTCTATGTGTAGTTGTAGATTTAACATCCCCATGGACAGAAGAGAATTCAAGACTAGAATCTGTCTCTTCAACTGCAGGGGGCACTCCACAGAAAGAGAGAGACAGTGGACCTTCCCTCAGCAAAGCCAAGGGGTCCCGAGGAGAGGTGAGCCTGCTGTCCACCAACCCAGCCCCTCGTTGAGCGATAGACAATCAGATGCGACAGGGGTTCTGTCTGAGCAGTCCACTTTATTGTCGTAAGCTCTTGGTTTATATAGGTAAGCAGGGGAGATTTTGCGAGGGACTTTCCATAGTTCTACCAATCAAGTTAAAGGTCAGATTACCATGTGCTTACATCATGACAGGGGTCTATGGTGATCACGCGTTGTCTACGTGCACAGAAATCAAGAGAGCCAATCAAAAACTTTGACAAACAACATAGACCATGGCCTATCTCTTCCGCCAGGTGCAATCTTAGTTCTAAACTACAAAGCTAGCCCTTCTTTTTTAAGGTTTCCCATTTAGGGCCCTACATTCAACTTTATAACAGAAATATCCCATTTAGAGGGTGCCAGTCTTATTAGAGGCTCCCTTACAGCTCAACTGTAAAGAATCTGTCTGCAATGCAAGAGGCACGAGTTTGATCCCTGGGTAGGAAAGATCCCCTGGAGAAGGGATTTGTGACTCACTCCAGTATTCTTGCCTAGGAAATCCCATGGACAGTGGAGTCTGGCAGGCTACAGTCCATGGGGTCTCAAAATAGTGGGACATGACCTAGTGGCTAAACAACCACCATCTTGCAGAGAAACTGTGATTATACATACCTTATGAAAAATACATTCTCAAATATTAAATATGCTTATAAGAAGACTAAAGCACCTCAGGATTTTTATGTTCACAACTGGAATATTCATAGGGTACAGCTAAGAAAACCAAGTAAAATCTTGTCAACAGTAAATTGATGATCCTATTAAAAAAGTAAAACCATTGTATGACACATGAATTAGTTTCCATTTTTAAGCACTTAAAGTATAGTTTTGGAAAAATGATAAATTTTGTACATTTAGAGAATTTATGATCTATAAATTTTAGCTAATTAGCTTAGGATCTCTATGAGCATCTTAATATTTGATGTTTCCCAATTCTATGCATGTATATAAATATTTACCCTAACACAGACCACATTGAGATGTTTCCTAAAAAATGGTCATAGAATAATTTCTTATTTAAAGATATCAAATGATACTAATTGAAATAAAAATGCACTCCAACTCAGTTCAGTTTAGTCACTCAGTCATATCCAACTCTTTGCAACCTCATGGACTGCAGCATGTCACGCTTACCTGTCCATTACTGACTTCTGGAGATCGCTCAAACTCATGTCCATCAAGTCGGTGATATAATCCAACCATCTCATCATCTGTCATCCCCTTCTCCTCCTGCCTTCAATCTTTCCCAACATCAGGGTCTTTTACAATGAGTCAGTTCTTCCCATTAGGTGGCCAAAGTATTGAAACTTCAGCTTTAGCATCAGTCCCAATGAATATTCAGGACTGATTTCCTTTAGGATGGACTGGTTGGACCTCCTTGTAGTCCAAGGGACTCTCAAGAGCCTTCTCCAACACCACAGTTCAAAAGCATTAATCCTTCAGTGCTCAGCACTCTTTATGGTCCGCCTCTCACATCCAACATGACTACTGGAAAAACCATAGTTTTGACTAGATAGACCTTTGTTAGCAAAGTAGCGTCTCTGCTTTTTAATATGTTGTCTAAGTTGGTCATAGCTTTTCTCCCAAGGAGCAAGTGACTTTTAATTTCATGGCTACAGTCACCATCTGCAGTGATTTTGGAGCTCAAGAAAATAAAGTCTGTCACTCTTTCCAGTATTTCCCCATCTATTTGCCATGAAGTGATGGGACCTGATGCCATGATTTAGTATTCTGAATGTTGACTTTCAATTCAGCTTTTTCACTCTCCTCTTTCAACTTCATCAAGAGACTTTAGTTCCTCATGCTTCCTGCCGTAAGAGTGGTGTCATCTGCATACCTGATATTATTGAGATTTCTCCCAGCAATCTTGATTCACCTTGTGCTTCATCCAGCCCAGCATTTCTTATAATGTCCTCTGCATAGAAGTTAAATAAACAGGGTGACAATATGCAACCTTGACATACTCCTTTCCCAATTTGGAACCACCCCGCTGTACCATGTCCAGTTCTAACTGCTGCTTCTTAGCCTGCATTCAGGTTTCTCAGGAGGCACGTAAGGTGATCTGATATTTTCATCTCTTTAAAAATTTTCCAGAGTTTCTTGTGATCCACACAGTGAAAGCCTTTATCATAGTCACTAAAACAGAAGTAGATTACTTTTGGAGTTATTTTGCTTTTTCTATGATCCAACAGATGTTGGCAATTTGATCTATGGTTCCTTTACTCTTTCTAAATCCAGCTTGAACAGCTGGAAATTCTCAATTCACATACTATTCAAACTTGCTTGGAGAATTTGGAGTATTAGTTTGCTAGCATGTTAGATAAAAGCAATTGTGCATTAGATTGAACATTCTTTGGCACTGGAATGAAAACTGACCTTTTCCAATCTTGTGGCCCTGCTGAGTAGTCCAAATTTGTGGGCATATTGAGTGCGGCACTTTCACAGCATCATCTTTTAGGATTTGAAATAGCTCAACTGGATTCTATCACTTTCACTAGCTTTGCTGGTAGTGATGCTTCCTACAGCCCACATGACTTCACATTCCAGGATGTCTGGCTATAGGTGAGTGATCACATGATCATGATTATCTCAGTCAATAAGATTTTTTTGTTTAGCTCTTCTGTGTATTCTTGCCTCCTGTTCTTAATATCTTCTGTTTCTGTTAGACTCATACCATTTCTGTCCTTTATTGTGCCCATCTTTTCATGAAATATTCCCTTGGTATTTCTAATTTTCTTGAACAGATATCTAGTTTTTTTCATTCTATTGTTTCCCTCTATTTCTTTGCATTGATCATTTAGGAAGGCTTTCATATCTCTCCTTGCTCTTCTTTGGGGCTCTGCATTCATATGAGTATAGCTTTCTTTTTCTCCTTTGCTTTTAGCTTCTTTTCTTTTCTCAGCTATTTGCAGGCCTCCTCGAACAAGCATTCTGCCTTTTTTTTTTTTTTTGCACATCACCTCAATCACGTTATAAATATTTGATAAATATTAGAACTACAAATCAGAGAAGGAAATGGCAACCCATTCTGGTATCTGTGCCTGGAGAATCCCAGGGGTCTAGGAGCTTGGTGTGCTGCCATCTACGGGGTCGCACTGAGTAGGACATGACTGAAGTGACTTAGCCACAGCAGCAGCAGGGCTACAAATAGACATGAGTTAAGGTTCCTGCTTTGAGGAACTTATAATCAACTTTATTTTGACCATCCAACTGATAAGATTTGAAAGGTGTTTGACTTTAAATAAAAATTTACAATATACATACATGATCAAAGGAATCAATAATGAGAAATTGACTTTTACTTTTGGTGTATGAATGGCTCATGAATCCAAAGCTCCTGCTGATCCAGTACAGATTGTTTTGGAAAATGGCCATTTGGGGAAAGTGCAGAATAAACTGGAGATACAAGTGTCCACTTAGCAGTGGGTACATTGGCTGTTAGAAAGAAAAGAAAGAAAGTGAAGTCGCTCAGTCGTGTCCGACTCTTTGCGACCCCATGGACTGTAGCCTACCAGGCTCCTCTGTCCATGGGATTCTCCAGGCAATAGTCCTGGAGTGGATTGCCATTCCAGGGGATCTTCCCAACCTGGGGATCGACCCCGGGTCTCCCTCATTGTAGACAGACGCTTTACCGTCTAAGCCACCAAATTTGAGCTTCACAGTTAGTCACAGAAGGAACAGAAAGTAACAGCCAAGGGACTTGGAGAGAGGCTGAGGGACACAAAAAGGAAGAAGAGAAGATAATTAAGGCACCCTTTCTTGCAAAGACTTGACTCAACAGTTCAAATCCCAGGGCTCAAATATAAGCAGGAGACATAGAAAAATCTTTGTGAGGATTTAGTGCTTGTTAAAGACCGAGATTTTCCATGATGGAAGTTCAACAATACAGTTTTCTTATTAAAAATAGAAGGCAAAATTTACTAAGCTTTACTATATATTTCACTGAACATTGTATTCAGAAACAACAATAAAAGTACTCAGTATACATATTAATATGCAAGGGAGAAATATGCAATTTCACAAAAATAAATTGCCCAACATAATTTGGATTTAAAAATTACAGATAACAGCAAATTAGGATATGCAGGCAGTAAAAATAGTTTGTAATCTGGCGTATCAATGTCATATGGCTCATTAAATAGTTTTACATAGTATTTTCTCATAGAAGTATATTTCTTTCCATTTTCTTTTAGTATTCCCTTGGCTAAATCCTAATAATACTTTGGAACTCAGCTTAAAATTTACCTTTTTCAACAAAATCTTCTCTAACCTCCCTGTCTAAATTAGTCCTGATGTCTCAATTTTATAATAGATTTCTGAAGCTTAAATGAGATGAATGTACTTGAAGTTTGTAGATAGTTTGAAGATTGCTGCAGTCCTTGGGATCACAAAGAGTCAGACACCATTGAGTGACTGAACTGAATGGAGGTTTGTAGGATCATACAAGCACAGAACAGGTGCTAAAATATTTCATTTGTTGTAGTAGTTTTGTTATCAGGATTGGTATTGTATCATATAAAGTACATGGGTTGATATCAGATAGTAGTGTATTCAAATTTATATTGCCATGGGTTAGCAATCTGCCACTTGAGCAATTTTCTTAAAATTTCTGAACATCAGTTTTTGCATCTGTAAAGGAGTCAGGGAAATTAAACTTAATTCTACAAGGCATATATTAAGGTGAAAGAAATAAATGTAGGTGCTCAGTAAGTATTTTATTCACACACACACACACACACACACACACACACACACACACACCTACACCTACCCACCCACCCATCCTTCTGCTAGCCCTCTCCATGATTTGCTTAAATGGTCTAAATAGTGTGTAACTTACTAAGAAGTGGGAGTAAGAGTATAGTTGAACATGTTTTATGATGTTCAATGGTTATAATACCTTAAACATTCAATTTAATTCCAGATAAATAACCATCTGTTTCTCAGATTTCAGGTAGATGGTGTAAACATGTAGAACAGTGTAAGTCTGAGTTTAGTTTTAACTCTTTAGAGTGAAACTAAACTATAAAGACAAGACTGATCTTAAAGGGAAAGAAGATAAAATGTTAGTAAAATAACACAATATAATTCTAGAAAATAAGTTCAAATATAAGAGATTTAAAATTAATGCTATAGTGTATATGTGAAATAATACATCAAAGTAATGCATTATTTCAAACTCTTTTTAAGACAACATTTAGATATTTTAAAGTTTTGATGCCAGGCATTAAAGTTATAGCAGAAGGCAAACGAATTAAGTTTTCATAATTATGAATCATGAAGGTCAAATAAAGTCTGAACTTTTAAGAGATTCAAAAATCACACAGAGATAGGGAGCAGTTAATAAAATCCTGAAAGAGTAGCTCAACGACAAAATTATTTAAGGATGTTCAGTAATTTGACGCTGAGGTCTAAATTCTATACAATAAACTTCACACAAATTGTCTTTCAAACAGTTAGCTTTGATATGAAGTAGGATAAATGGTAAGGGTAATAATCAGAGTGGAATATTACATAATATATAAGTGGTCTGTACCTTGAGTATTATATCAGACCTGGATGCTCTGTAACATCTACATCTGTTCTGGTAGCTTTTAGCTAAATTTTATATCGTGTTTTTTTTTTTTTTTAATCCCTGAAGAAGTAGTCATTTTGGGCAGGGATCATTTAACAGACCTGTCACCTAAAGCAGTTAGTGTATTGGCAGGAAAGGGGCTTTGGCTTGATAACTGGATACAGGTGGAAGAGAAGTAATGCCAAGGTCGATTCATTAGCAATAACAATATATCCTTGCAAGGCTCTTCTTTCCTTGCAACGCCTATTTTTTTAAAAAGCTACACTGTTAGAAATCAAATAATAAGCAAAAACATATTTTTCATATTTTTAAGAGAAATTTAAGTTTAGAATGATGACCTGGTGACAGATTGCTGGAAATTACTTTGTTGATAATCTTTTCTCTTCCTGCCTCATGACCCTCCTCCTAAAAATATATGAAAGAATTAGTCCTCAAGTTGATACAGAAAATTGGTTTCATTTGTTCTACATTATTCATCATAGACTTAGCAGATCTTAAAGAACCTGTAATTGTACAGGCCACCAACACATACAAACACATTTACATATTTTAAATAGTTGACCTTGCAAACTTTTTCTGTTTGATTGTCACTCATTTCTTTCAACATCAGAATAATGAAAGAGAAAATGTTAATAATACTTACCATTACCTAGATTTAAGTAAATTGAAGCTTTATCTTATAGTGTGTCAGCTTGAGATAGTGGTTGTATTAGAGACACAGTTAATAAAATCAACAATCAAGTTACAACACTTTCAGCCATAGCTAGATTTTCTCTGGTATTGACATTAACTGTGCAGTAAATTACTATAATATTCTATAATATACAAAATTATATAGAATATTTCTTAGAAAATATATTATGTGCTTGATTGTTTATGTAAATGTTATATAATCATTAGATTCCAAATATATTTCAGGTAAGATTTCTGCAGTTTGGAAAAATTCCTATTTCAAGTTGCTTGCCTAGTCCTTGGGCATTAGAAGTAAAAATATAATATTGAGGAAGTTACTTATTTCAGGTCAACTTTCAGTCATTTTGAACTTTCCAAAAGACAGTGTGTTAAAGACAGTATCATGTATCTTTATTCTTATACTCAGTGCTGTTTGTCTCATTTTTCTTATGGTTTACATTCTACCCCCTTTTTGTGTTAAATGCTGCTCTATCCACTTGAATATGAACTCCAACAGAGTGAGAGTCCTTCTTTCTATTCAACATGGCATTGTGAGCTGCCACATAGAATTCTTTTGAGACTTCATAAAGAATATAAATACAAGATAAGAAATCCTCTCATAAGGCCCTAGAAAATGAAAGTGAAATCGTTCAGTCGTGTCCGACTCTGTGTGACCCTATAGACAGCAGCCACCAGGCTCCTCCATCCATGGGATTTTCCAGGCAAGAGTACTGGAGTGGGGTGCGATTGCCTTCTCCACTTATAATCACTGCCTAACACTAAAACCAGTGGCAACTAAGCATAGCTATTTACTAACCCCTCATATGCAGAATTTTGACTGCATTATTCAATAAAGTATTTAGCGTCCATAGCATCTTTGGTTAAGTTTCAGGAAAGCAACCTTTTGGTAAGACCATAATACAAAAAGTACATCATTATCTAACTTGACTTATCCTCGATTCAGGGTGCAAACACTGGGGAGTGGATTCCAGTCATTTCAGTATCTGCTTGCCCTCTCAGCCAGTCTTTGTGGGGTGCACACACTGCTCCACATACACCAGATAATCCTTCTTTTCCTCACAGATATGCTATGGCAATTTAGAAAGAGTTAATTCATTTTGCAACTCTAATTTTTTTTTACCACAAATTAAACATCATTTAAAATTATAAAACTGACAAAGTACACAATTGGAGGTAAATAGGCACCCTGGGGGAAATTAAAAAGATTTTCCCTTCTCTATAAAAAATCTTATTCAAACAACCCCTTATAAAATCCATTCAGTTTGCTTTTACATTAAATATATAAATTTCTTCAAAATATGTTAATTAAAAGTAATACATCTATTTCTGCTTCAGTTACTATGCTAAACCCTTTGGCTGTGTGGATCACAAACAACAGTGGAAAAGTCTTAAAGGGATGGGAATACCAAACCACAAATAACGGACAGAAATGGTACGGACCTAACGGAAGCAGAATATATTAAGAAGAGGTGGCAAGATACACAGAAGAACTATACCAAAAAGATCTTCATGACCCAGATAACCACAATGGTGTTAACACTTACCTTAGAGCCAGACATCCTTGAATACAAAGTCAAGTGGACCTTAGGAAGCATCACTACAAAGCTAGTGGAGGTGATGGAATTCCAGTTGAGCTATTTCAGATCCTAAAAGATGATGCTGTGAAAGTGCTGCACTCAATGTGCCAGAAAATTTGGAAAACTCAGCAGTGGCCACAGGACTGGAAAAGTTCTGTCTTCATTCAAATCCCCAAAAAGGGCAATGCCAAAGAATGCTCAAAGTACCGCACGATTGCACTCATCTCATATGCTAGCAATGGTCAAAATTCTCTAAGCCAGGCTTCAACAGTATGTGAACCATGAATTTCCAGATATTCAAGCTGGATTAAGAAAAGACAGAGGAACCAGAGGTCAAATTGCCAACATTCACTGGATCATCAAAAAAGCAAGAGAGTTCCAAAAAAAATCTACTCCTGCTTTATTGGCTACACCAAAGCCTTTGACTATGTGAACCACAACAAAATGTGGAAATGTTTTCTAGAGATGAGAATACCAGACCACCTGACCTGCCTCCTGAGAAATCTGTATGCAGGTCAGGAAGCAACAGTAAGAACTGGACATGAAACAACAAACTTTTTCCAAATCAAAAAATGAGTACATCCAGGCTGCATATTGTCACCCTGCTTATTTAATTTATATGCAGAGGACATCCTGAGAAATGCTGGCTGGATGAAGCACAAGCTGGTATCAAGATTTCTGAGAGAAATATCAATAACCTCAGATATGCAGATGACACCACCCTTATGGCAGACAGTGAAGAAGAACTAAAGAGCCTCTTGAAAGAGGAGAGTGATAAAGTTGGCTTAAAACTCAACATTCAAAAAACTTAAGATCATGGCATCCAGTCCCATCATTTCATAGCAAATAGATGGGGAAACAATGGAAACAGTGACAGACTTTATTTTGGGGGGCTTCAAAATTACTGCAGAAGGTGGCTGCAGTCATGAAATTAAAAGATGCTTGCTCCTTGAAAGAAAAGCTTTGACTAAACTAGACAGCATATTAAAAAACAGAGTCATTACTTTGCCAACCAAGGTCTGTCTAGTCAGTTATGGTTTTTATAGTAGTCATGTAAGGATGTAAGAATTGGACTATAAAGAAACTTGAGTGCTGAAGAATTGATGCTTTTGAAATGTGGTGGTCAAGACGATGCTTGAGAGTCCGTTGGACTGCAAGGAGATCCAACCAGTCCATCCTAAAGAAAGTCAACACTGAATATTTATTGGAAGGACTGATGCTGAAGTTGAAGCTCCAATACTTTGGCCACCTGATGTGAAGAACGGACTAATTGGAAAAGACCCTGATGCTGGGAAAGATTGAAGGCAGGAGAAGGGGACAATGGAAGATGTGATGGTTTGATGGCATCACCGACTCTATGGACATCATTTCGGTTCAGCTCCGGGAGTTGGTCATGGACAGGGAGGCCTGGCATACTGCTATCCATGAGGTCTCAAAGAGTGGGACTCGACTGAGTAACTGAACTGAACTGAACTGAGTGTTTTAATAATTAACTCTGATGGAATAAGATTGAAATTTGTTTCTCAACTTCCTAATGTTAATAGTGTTACCACTATTGCTGGAGGTGTGTAGGAGTTGCACATTTCCTCAAAATAAATCATAAGGAAGTCTTTAACTACTGATGCTTCCCACCAGAGGACAAGTCTGTGAAAGCAAATATATGTAGGCATTATGGAGCCACATATTTGAATTTCTCATTTTAAGAATCAGAGTATATAAATGGCATGGCTCCAGTTCACCAGAGATGTTGTTCCTGAGTTCCATTATCTCCTCAAATTATATTTTAACATCTTTACTTCAGCAAAAGCAATTTGTGTTCTCTCTCTACCACAATGTCTCCCCCCATACATACATACACTTCATAAAATTCAGATTTCTGATAATATTATTGTAGCATTCTAACTCATCTAAATAATATAACACCTCTTCTAAGCTCAATATATATGGATGCCAGATGGAATTGTCCTTTAGATAGCATCATGCTTCATCTTGCATCAGCTCTTCTTAGTGACAAATGGTTGAGTAAATAGACCTTTTTTTAAATTGTACTTTTCTTATCTTGGTAACATAACATGAAATATGTATGAATGGTGACCCCAGACGTACTTTGTATAATATTATGAAACAGGTATATTTTATTCTGTACTAAAACTATTTTCATACTCCCAAGACATAAACATGTTTTTTTTTTTTTGCTTATCTTCACTTTATGTGTATTTTCAAAATGGGGACTCATAGCCCTGATCCCCTTGTGTTAATTCTCTGTGATGCATCAGGGAATATTTCTGAAACTTTAATTGTTTGTCAGGTAAGTTTATGACATTTATTAAAGCAAGTTTGTTTAACAAGTTTTGTTCTTTCAACAATCCTCACAATAGTTTAATGAAATCCACTCTGTTACAGAAGTTCTAAAATATAGGGGTTAAGTTAGTAAGTGTATAGATACAGAAAAGCCTAGTAACCCTTAGAATAATGTAAAGTCGATAAGCAAAACCTTCCATCTGAGTTCTATTTCTCAGGACATAAAAATAATGTTAAGCCAGTGAAAGAGTAAGTAGAGATCAGATGTCAGCTTGTCAGACACCTACAAATCATAATTAAGTTGTTTTCTAATTATAAATTCATTCATTTGCATTCAACTCCAGCTGTACCAAGCCAGAAAGAAATGTTAATATTCTGACCCAGAAGTCTGGCAGTGTTAGGCTTGCCTGCTTTCTAAGCTCACATATTAATATAGGGTTTACCTTTGTTTGGCTCAAATCTGTCTCACTTCAAGCACGATGCCAATTATTTTCCTTGCTACTTTTTCAACTGGCAGGGCACATCTCTACTTGCTCAGTTCTCCCTGAAGTTCATGAAATCAAATGATGCAAAAACAATGAAAGCAAAGCTTTACTTATATTACTTTTAAGGGTTTTCTGGATATTGCTGAGGAGATAGGCTCAATATTACATTTCAAAAACTATTTGAAATGCATGTTAGATTTCCCTGTCTCAGTAAGGATTATAAAAACTGGTAATGAACTGCCTTTCAGCTCTGGTATCTGTGTTCCTCTTTCCAATCGTCAGCTTTCATTAAATTTATATGTCAATTCGTTGTACTTATTTTTTGTTTGTTTGTTTTCTCAATAGTGTCTGCCTTCCTACTTTAGCAATATCAAACCTAATTTACTCTGAAGTTTCTGGATGACAACTACTAGCTATAAAAATAGTTAAAATACTTTGCATCTTCTGGTCAAATTCTATGCTATGAAAAATAAAATAGTTGATTTTATCCAAATGATGTTTTAACCTACTTTAAATATATTTGTTTATGTTAGATAACATCATATAAAGTTTAATTTCACTGCTTATATGCAGAAATAAACAAGAGATTCTTTTGATGAAATTATAGAAATTGGGTCAGGAATGATAAACAGGTTCACAACTGTAAAGTCCACATATATTATCAGTTTGGTTTTGTATATAGTTAGAACATTTCACATTGTTCCTAATCTTTGCTGACCTCAGAAATCTAAAAAGAGATATCTTAGTTGAATTCCATAACATATATTTGCATAATAGAACCTTGGATGAGTCCTTATATGATTTAATAACTAAATTTTCCCCTGGAGTTTGAACTGCAATGCATTAGCAAATCTTTATTGTTTTGAGAAGTGAAAATAAAGGGCAAATTATTAAACATGAGTTACTAGAACCAAAGACAATGATGTTCAGAAAAGTACCTGAATAAAAGATCTTAGAGAAGGAGAGATTGCTAAGAACAGTCCTGGATGGGAGGAAACTGTAATATTATGTAATTCTCATTTGTTCATTCTCACTCTTTCTGCCTCTATTTGTGTCTCTTTCTTTCTGTCTTTCCTCACTTGCCTCACTTGCCTGTCTTTCTCCCATCCATAAACGCACACAGAATTCTCTGTTCCCTTTTCAGTTGCCTTACAAATTTGAAATAACAAAGAAAGTTCATGAATTTTGTATTAACATAAAGAGACTAAGTCCAAGTTCCTCGGTATATTTAAAGCTCTTCACCTGTGACATGATTTATTCTCTTAATTCTCACCTACTTCTGTGGTAAAAATTATATATGCTTATTATAATGAGGTTAAGCAGTGGAGAACCAATGCACTGTGTCATATCAAAATAAACATGGTTTGCATCAGATAATTTTGAATCTGGACATCTCTATAGATACATACACAGGTAGAAAACGAGATGACTAAAAGGTTAGCTGGATACTTGGAGAAAGTGGATATTCAGGTGAGGGGATGTATGAAAGTTCTTTAAACTATTCTTAACCTTTTATTTGGCCACCATGCACAGCATGAGAAATCTCAGTTCCCTGACCAGGAATTGGATTCTTAATATACATGTTTAATTTGCAAACAAAATTTTTCAGATGAGAGAAAATTGGGGGTTGTTAATAAATAAATGATAGAGAAAATAAAAGATTAGCTGTCTAATTAGAGTGACAAATATGCTTATGAAAATGGATTATAATATACATGCTATATTTCACTGAAATATTAAATTCTGTTGTGTTTAAGAAAAGAAAATAAATGAAAATTCAATCAGTGAGAAACTTGAAATAATAGTTAAGATTAATTTAATGTTGATAAAAAATTGCAAAACTATCATTAAGTTAAAGCCA